>VZTQ01009211.1:4617-24059 GCA_013400755.1 Pelecanoides urinatrix
CCCCTCATCCAATAAAGGATAGAGTTTCTCCTTGTGTCTCCTTTTGTTGTTAATATATTTGTAAAAACATTTTTGTTATCTCTTATGACAGTGGCCAGATTGTGTTCTAGCTGGGCTTTTTGCCTTTCTAATTTCCTCTCTGCACAACCTAACGAGATCCCTGTACTCTTCTCAAGTTGCCTGCACCTTCTTCCAAAAGCAGTAAAGTCTCCTTTTTTCCTGAGTCCCAACAAAAGCTTCCCATTTAGCCAGGCCGGTCGTCTTCCCCACCCGTTCTTCTTATGGCACATGGGGACAGCCTGCTCCTGTGCCTTGAAGACTTCCTTCCTGAAGAATGTCCAGCCTTCCTGGACCCTTTTGCCCTTCAGGACTGTCTCCCAAGGGACTCTCTCACCAGTGTCCTGAGCAGGCCAAAGTCCGCCCTCCGGAAGTCCATGGTAGCAGTTTTGCTGGCCCCTCTCCTTCCTTCACCAAGTATCGAGAATTCTATCATTTCATGGTCACTAAGCCCAAGCTGGTCTCCGACCACCACATCTCCCACCAGTCGTTCTCTGTTTGTGAACAGCAGGCCAAGCGAGGCACCCCCCCTGGTAGGCTCGCTTACCAGCTGTGCCAGGAAGTTATCTTCCACACACTCCATGTTTTAGTTTTAATAGCTCTGGAGCTTTATTGTTTGAAAAAGGTTTTATCTCTGAATTTTGATTCTCCTATTTACCTCCTCACTCAAAGCCTATTGTTTTTAAGGCACAACATGACATGGATATTTTCTAAGCTATAAAGAGAGGAAATACATATAGACTAGTGCTGAGGAGGAAATGAAAAAGTGCTTTATCACTGGGGTTAGATTCATATTATATAATTTGACTTTTAAAATCTAAGCTGGTTGTTTAGGTTTCCTGAAGAGTCAGTAGAGCAAAAGATGGCCCCATTGGGGGTGATTAATCCTCCATGTATCATACTATTTATTTGAGATAATGTTTTTTTAGGAAAGTATAACTTGATACTTTGGGTGATTTACCTATACTTTTTAACATTATTACCCTCAAAAGAGGCTTACAGAAAAACTGATTTATAGAAATTATAGAAAGATTATATTAAGAATGTATTAAGGGGCCTGAAACAATGCTGTGGATCCTTAACTGAGGTTAGTAAAAAATTTGTAGTGAGCGATCAGCTGCTTCTAAGAATTTTAGGCATAACCATCTTCTTAAAGTGTGTTTTAACTTTATAGCTAGACTTATCATATCAAAAATCACCTAAGCTGATTTTTATTTGATTTTGATGTCTAATGAAATATGAATCTCTGAGATTTTACTCAGCAGCTAGAAGTCAGATACTATGCATGTATGTATGTCTTTTCGTAACCTGTAGCCCTCTATATATGCTCCCATGATACACATCTTACCTTGACAGGAAACGATACAGTCACCACTTTTATTTGATTCTAACTGCTGCAGAAATTTGAAAAAAGATTAAATTCTAATTGACTTCCCTAATGTTGTGATGCACCACTCCAGCTTCACCTATATGAAGTGGAAAGCAACATCATGTAATACATACTGTAGATTTTCTTTGGTAGTGGCCTTCAGATTGAGCTCAGGGAAATTGTATTGCCTCCCAATGTGTTATAAGACCTTTAATTTTAAGAACACTTTGGATGCATGATGTTCTAAGATTATAAGGACTGTAATACAGTCATATCATTTATACCTTCTTACTGTGTTTACTTAGCTATGTGATGCTTAAGGAGTATGGTCCTTAATGGAGGAATTTGTTAATATCAGTAATTGCTGTTCTTTTGAACTCTGACCTGGTTGGAATAAGTGAATCTGAATGGCAAAAACAATGGCTAATTTTAGCAGAGCTGATAACTCTGTGGCTTGAAAGTGACCATAATGTTCCAGACTTTGAGGTAGTAAAAGTTGATTACAGCCACTCAGTGATGTCTTTACCTCTCTGCTATTTAGGCCAAAAGGATACTGAGAAATGGATCGTGAAAAGTAGTTATTTCACTATAATTGGCCACTTAGAAATCTTTTAGGTGGGAAAAAGTACAGATATGATTATTTCTCAGAAAAACAAAATTTGAAAAAAAAAATTTTATTAACTTCTGAGTTTTTTGCAGCTTTAGGAGAAATCGGTTTTGACTTGGGCATTTTAACCTGTAATTTTACATACCCAGTACTCCTATGTGATCATAACTTATGAAGGAAATAAAAGAAGGGTGATCTGCAGTCTGGTTTTCTGCCATGTTGTAGTGTAAGACCCAATTTTCATCTTTTTGAAATGAAAACTTTGCAGTACCTTTTGTTACTATTTGTTACTCTAGATATTCTTTGGTAATTGGCTCTGAAACTCTACTCAGGGAAGCTGCACAGTGTTCACTGTGTGAACTGTTTCTTATCTGCTATACACATGTTCTCTTTGAACCTATGTATCATAAAAATTAGATTTTAATATGATGAGAGAAAAGTAGAAATAAAATTAGAAGATTATAAACAATAAACCTTCATATATTGAAATATTTAATCATTTCCTGATTTATATTTTTTTAGAGTTCTATCTATGATCCACACATTTCTTCCAATTAAATGTATTATTCTGTTTGGGAAATAAAAAGAAATATCAAAATGTACCATTCCAGTTTATTCATAAAATTAAAGGGTTCTGATCTGCATCCTATATTCCTCTAAATAGTCTTAGGAACCAAAAGGAAGAACATTTTCACTGATAAATTATGTTCAGTCTGCTGAAGCCATAGTACTAATAATATGGAAGTAAGAGTTCTTACCCCTCACTCAGCACTCTCTGCCATTTATGTTCACCAGTATTTTCTAACTCATTTTCCTAGACCTTTATTTTTATTCTATGCAAGTTTTCTTTTCTGCATAAAACCATTGCCATCTTTTCATTCCCCCTTATACTCCTATACTAACATAGTGTCTAAATGATATATTAAAAAAACCAATAAAAAGCAAAATTATTGATCAGATATTTTAAAAGGTTAGACCATGCTGTCAGTTTGTTCAATCCACCAACATCATCAGATTCTGAATGAAGTGGGCCCAGTGCATCTTACATCAGATCTAATGCACATACACCACACAGCTGATCTTCCTTTGCATAGCCCTTAGATCAGCTCCTGCAACAAAAGGCAACCAATGCCTGCCAAAGGTCGCAGTGTTGGGAGGAATGCAACCAATAGAGTGCTTTTGACTTAAACATGTTTCATCAGGCTGCAATTATATAATCTTGTTGATTAAACATATAGCCTATGCATCCTCCCTAAGATTTGAATCCTACTCCTGACGGCAATGCTGGGTGTATTAGGTTATATTCTCCATAGGGCAGAAAATTTAGGAGATTATTTAGAAAATGAAGACCAAATAAATTGCTAGGCCTACTAAACTGATAAACATTCATCATAATTGCATTTATTGAAGCGATAATGAGGTCATGGTTAGCCATGTCAGCAAAAACTCTGGCAATCTTTAACCATGTCCTGGGGTAGATTCTCTCCTGGCACAAAGATGGAGAATGTATCAGGAAACTTGATTCTGTTTAACTGAAAATATTTCCAAGCAGTATCCCATGAATGGTTTGCTCTGTTGGATGTAACCAACTAGGTTTCTAGCTCTTCATGACCTCCATGACAGAACAGGGCTGCAAACTGTGAGAAACTGAAGTTTCCAGCAATTTTACTGGTTAGATACTTTGCCAAGGATGGAACACAAGCACCTGTTTCTATTTCATAGCCTAATAGGAACGCACGAGAGCAAAACAGAAATGGAAGCCAGTACTTACATGAAATTTTTTTGTAGTTTAACATACCACAATAATTTTTTTGCCATTCCTAAATATTTTCCCTCAAGAAATAGTAGATTTACCCTCAGCTGGGCATCGTTCCCTCAGACGTTTATGATCCATGTTGAAAATTATAAACTAGTGAATATTCAACCCTTTTTAGTCTCTATAGTTAGAAGTGCATTCTTTATAAAAGGATCTTAGTGGGGGAGGAATGCTGGAATTTTCTACTGAAGTGCTTTTAAAGCAAATATACCTTTGAGCTGTTATGGATGAAAGGTGTTTGTTAAATTACTTGATGTAACAAATATCTGAAATTGAGTAGGTGATTGATTTAATTGCAGTTGTCAGACTGGTTTTAAAAGCATATTTTTCTTTTTGTTCTGTTTTTCAGATCTGCAGCACAGTTGGATTCTGAACATAAAGAAAAGAAAGTGTCTGGATATACTAATCACAAAATGTAGCTTCTGGCTAAGCCAAGGCATATTGTCAAGATGAAGTGCTGCATAATTTTCAAAACACTCAGTCTGGCCAATGCATTCCATTTCTGAATAGCAGTACCCCTGTTGTTCCAGTCCCTGCTATTTTCTGAATAGAAGCATGCAATAATTATGGTACTGTGTTGCTTTCATATATATAGATAAGGCTAATACAAAAAGGAAAATTATTGAATGGCTTGGTGCTGTAAGTTTGTGCTGAGCATCCTCTCCCAAGTTGCCAAATCCTATCAGCGGCAGGGGGTCCATCAAACTCGCTGCCTCACTGTTGCGTTGAAGCTTGCTGTTCTAGAAGAAAAGCATCTAGAGCAACACTTGGAACGTGATTTGCTTAAACCTGATTCTGTGTTGAAGTACACAAATCAACACTGCTATGTCATTAGTGTGCTATGCTCCTGCAGATCCCACTGGTTTAAACCTGCAGCGTTCAGGGTTAGCTTCACAAGAAGGGCTTTAGTTAGGTTATACTAATACTCACAATGCCACTCTGCTAAGCATTTATATAAAAGGCAGCTACAGAGAGATTTCTGCTAGCAAAGCATGCCAGATACTGAAATTTCTGCTCAAAGATATCGAGAATATAGCTAGGCATTTGTTTCAGTGTTTGAACTTCTTGATCTCTCCTGTTAAAGCTGTGTCAATTCTATATTGTGTACAATAATTACAGGTTTAATGGGCTAGAGAAAAACTTTAGGCAATTTACCATGACAAGTCCTGTTCTGTTCCTCTTTCCAGTGAATATTGTAGCATTTCAAAGAAAGCGGAGCAGCTGTAATGGGAGGAACTGTGAAAAAGTTTACCCCAGCAGCACAGAATACTCTTCACCTTGAATCTTTTAGAATGTTAGAGTAGGTGAGGTGAATCCCTAGATGAAGTGTTGTGGATAAATGATCTTCCACAAGACATTGAGTCATGATGGCTAAAAAAGAATTAAATAAACACTTTCTTGTGAATTCATAATGAATTAAGACTGTGCATGCTGTCAGTTACTGCGGTTCTGCTGACGAGTGGTAACTCATTAACTGAGTAGTTATTTAGTTGTTTTTTATCGCCTGCCCTAAATTTCTTCCTTGACACCTTTGAAAATGCCAGCCTTGCATCACAAATCTCCTAAAACCTGTTTTGAAACACTTACAAATATGAGCGTTCCCCATTGATTTTGATGGGCTTTGGATCAGCCCCATGAATAATAAGGAAAAGCTGTAATTTCTTTCATATGGTTTATCACCGGGAAGCAAAGACAATTACCTTCATGCACAGTGTGCTTGTATTGCTTGGTCCTTAGCCCTCAGTTAGATGATATTATTTTCTGGCATCAAACCGGAGTTCAGAAGAATAGAAACAAAACAAAACGAAAACATTTATTGAAGCACAGGATAATCTTAGATTCACTTTTGTTTCACCGCATAGACTTGTATGTGCAGGAATGTGTTGTTGGCAAAGTCCTGAGCTGACAGGTCTTTCTAGGCTTCACATAAAATGACAGAGAGATTCCAGGAAGCATCGGACACCTCCACAGCTTTAGGTATCATTAAACAGCATTGTTTAAAGTGTGTAGGTCTCAGAACAGGCCTTTGGTTAGCTCTCCCAGAAGGGAAAAACAGTTTATCTTGTTTTTCAGGGGTCTGCACCAGAGTTTACTGAAGAACTCTTTCTGCCTTCAGTGAGATCTGGGTTAAACCGTGCAAGAACAGCTAGAACAGATTCAGCACAAGTATTAGAAATAGCCTTATGGATGTGCCCTGCTGTCACTCCTTAAGTACAGTTAAAACACAACAGACATGGAAATTTGTCTTTAATATTAGATTGAAGATATGTAGACATACAAAACGGGCTATGGTGATGTACAATTGTAATTTCTGAGTCTGTCATTTAAAAGACATGAAAAATAATGTTAATTGGTAAGAAAAAGATGGTAAATGCATGCAAAAATACACTAATTAATTATATCCCTAGAGAAGTTCCAATAAAAGAAAAAGAAAAAATACATATTTCACTCAAATGCATGAGAAAAATTCAGGCAGCACATTATTTACAGTATTCTTTATTTCGTTTAAAAGCCTTTCTATTTAACACAAATGTAAAGCAGAGCTTTATGTACCATTTGTCATACTATTGCAATTTAATCAGCATCACAAAGCACTATACTGTCTTTCTGATGTCAGTGGCTATTCCTGACTCCTACCTGGACCTTTTCTAAGTACCTGAATGGATAATTCCTATTTAAACTCCTTTTTTTTTTTTCATTAAGACATTTCAATGGGTAATTTCTCTCCAGCCCTAATAACTACTCATTTATAACTGAAGAAGCATGTGTTAGCTAGGAAAAGCTAAAGACTGTCGAGATCTCCTGGTGGCAGTGATGTTGGCTTCCCTCCTTCCCCCCCTCCCCATACAGGTGGTTCTCTAATCCTGGACACTGACCTCGAAAGCCAAATTGTTTTGTGTAATGTGCCCGTTGCTACAGGTATAGGAGCAGTAACTGGCCTCACAAGCTGTTCGCCTGGGGAGAAACCGTGCTTTGCCTTCAAAGGTACCTGGGTGAGAATCTATACAGAGCAATTCTGCAAACAGCGAGAAAAGGAAATTAAATCCTTCTGGAAATATTCGCTTCTGGCTGTGGCAGCACACCTGAGGTGTTCTGCTGTGCAGAGCTGTTGCCAGATTGCAAGGAATGGGAAGGCTGTGCTGGGGGCCGGGGCCCGTTGACAGCCTGCACGCGCGCCGGCTCCCGTTGACGTGCGCTAACAGCCCTGCGCGGGGGCACCGGCGGGAGAGCTCAGCACATGCAGACGGAGGGTTCCCAGGATAAAACTGATGGTGGATGGTCCTGAGCCTGATACAATTGCTGAGACCTGAGGAAGGTCAGGGCCGGGGAAGCAGGACTTGCATGCCTTGTAGGGGGACTTTCAGTCTTCATTAACTCAGCATTTTACTTTCTTTCTTACTCTTTCTTTATTGGTTTTAAAATGTACAGATGTTTGAGGATATGTTATTCATAAAGGATTAGTTAAGCTCTCCATCTGGTGCTTTCCACAGCCTACAAATTTGGGTGCAACAGAGCAGATGCAGGTGTTAGCTTTCTGGGGCTCACTAAGTAGCAATTGCATCTTTCTTTAGCCTCTCTGGGCTTTCCTAGACACTCATTTCCCTCAGTAGAAATTAGGTTCTCCAGCTTAGCACCCTGGACCCTTGAAACCCGAGCTGCCTAATCCAGAGAGTGCTTTGACCTCATGAATTTTTTGGATTTGCACGCCATCTTTCACAGGGAGGTAGGTAAAGTTGGTAAAAAGACATGTTGGGCGTATCTAAATAAACAGGACCAAGGCACAGGCATTTTCCCATGGCCTGGGAAAATCCAACCTTATAAATTGTTAGAAAGTCCCAAGCACAGTTTTTGCCTTCAGCCTACCTTCCCAAGAAATATTTGGGTGTGATTTAGAGGGTAGTGTCAGACAGAGGCTACTTCCAGTAGTCTCCCTTTTGAGGGACAAGAGTAATCCTCCATGTGGGCAAGAGCTATGCCACATCTAATTAATGAATGTCTCACATTATTTATGTCTAACATTGATGTAGCCACAAGTATATTACCTCTTCTTCAGCTTTCTCACTTGATTTCTTTGCAGCCTTCTCAATTAGACAAAGTATATGGTGTAAGTCCAGAAAGTATGTTAAAAAAGTTAAATAAAAAAAAAAGAAACAAGGGGGAAAAAAAGGGGAAAAAAAACCCAAACAAAACCCATGCTTTAAGACCCAGAGAAGCTTAAAAGTAGAGATGCACTACAGAACCCAGTCCCTAGCAGCTCTGTTGGTGTCTCAGAGGAAGTTTCACTCAGACAAAATTATTAGATAAATGTTGCCTGTAACAAATATAGTTAACCACCTATAACCCTGAAGTTTTCATTAAAGTAATTATTAAAGTTATTTTTTTACTTAGCTATGCACTAAACATCACTACCCTAGTAGCTATCTACACTTGAAGATAACTATGTCAGGATTCATGGCTCTCTGTGTAATCCATGAAGAGAGACAAATGCCTCTAGGGGACAAGCTAGAGAACCTGAATTTAGGAGCTAATAATTGCAAAATGGGATACGATAATCACCTTCTACAGGGCCTTGCAAAACCCTCTATAAAGTAGGAATTCTTCCCCATTTTGTGTCCGCCCATGAAGAGCTCTTTTTTTTCAAAATAATGTGTGATGAATATCTCGCGTTAAATATACCTGATAAATAAGGTTTCAGCTTTTGCCCCAGATCTAGTTTTTGCTTTCTTTTGGGTATGGACAGAATGATTTAAGAAGTGAAGTTTTTGTATTGTTTTTATGGAGTTAGTTCTTCACAAATCAAGGCAGTACAATTTCAGGTGAGGAAAGGAAACTGAAAAAGAGGCAATGAATAAAATTTATTGAAATATTATTAATATATATGCAGTGAAATGTTCAGGAAGTACTATAGATAAACAAACAAACAGAATCCCTCTCAAAAACTCTGATTGTAGCATCGGGATCTTATAATCTACAGTGTATATTCCTAAATAACAAAGTCATCTTTGTGCAGTTAAAGGTTAAAAGCTTTGATAGACCAAAAAGTTTATGGCTGGACTACATGCAATATAATTTTTTTTGTGTCTGAATTTTCTCATGAATGGGACTGGAATGTCTTATGCTACGGAAACAGAATATTAACAGAGAATTTATATTTAAAGAATATTATGAAATTTCATATTTTCCACTTCGGTTGTGGTTTTTTTTTTTGTTGAGTGGGGCTTTATAATCCTAGCCATATATGCAAACACAGATAAAATATCTGGCTTCTTTTTTGGCCAGGAGACAGAGATATGAGTCACGGAAAGCAAGATTTATGGTCTACCAGAAACTTTTAGTTTAAATTTTCTCCTGTCAAATTCTTTCAAAGAAACTGAATCTGCATGTAATTGCACATAACCATGAAAAGTGCAGCTTACTCTTTGACTAATTTAATTCGCTGCCTTTTTGCTGAGGTTCTGGCCTGTAGCTTTTCTCTAATAGACACAAATCCTGTGTTGACTTATCCAAGTCTCTCCTGTTTGATTTACTGTTTTAATGTATCAGTGATAAACAGCTATAATATACTCCTTGTGGGAATTGAATATACTGTCCAATTATTGTCATACTGCATAGAAGTGTGAGTTAACACATAGCCTTTTCTAAAAATGTGCATTGAACCAGACATTTGAACAAGTTGTGTTTGAGAACCACATGAAAATAAGAGTTAAATAACGAGATGGGTGGCTGGACTGTTAATTGGCATTCAACTCAGTGGAGCTTGAAGGTACAACACCAGTGTCATGGAGCAACAAGAGAAACTCCTAAGACCTGGCTCCCCACCAAGGGGACAACCCCACAACCATCTACACTTGGAACTCTGGCTTCACCGGAGTTTGAAAGCTCTGACATGAAGAGGTCAGCCAGGAGTGGTTTGTTTGTGATAGGGGAGACCATCTGTAGGGTCAGGAGCTAAACCCCAGCTGCAGAAAGTCTCACCCTGTTCCAAGGAAAAATCCTGAAAATTCTAGTGAGCTCCCGGTCCCTGGCTGCAGGGCAGATGATAGATTGATTATTTTGGCTGGGGTCTGTCCCCATTTTCCACATATATCTGCCAAACAGACTAGGCATTTCAGTGCTATGGCTTTATGGGAGCTTTTCTTGATGAATGAGGCTTTGTGTACATTCAAAAGGATCTGGCAATATGATGCATTCTATGGAAGTATACAGTCTTCTAGGGAGGCATTCATTTAATCACAGAAACTGGGTGAATTTAGACAATAATATATGAGAAGGTAATTTAGGAAAAACTTGTCTAACCTCTTTATCAATAACACCTTAGATTACAGGGGGAAAAAAAAAAAAAAAAAAAAAAAAAGGCTTCCCCAAAAGCCTAAAGCTGTGTTAATGAATGTCTTCAATAGTATATTCAATGAATTAAGTACATACAGGTCTTTCTGCTGCCACATGCCTATCAGAATCTTGGTGGGAGCACAATATTGTTAGGCATATTAGAAGCAAAACTCATTGGGTTTGCTGCATATTTGCAGTGATGGCATTTCTGTGGCCAGAACACTTCCTCTGAAGTAAAAGAATCGCAGAATCATAGAAGCATAGAATCATTTAGGTTAGAAAAGACCTTTAATGTCATCAAGTCCAACCGTTAGTCCAACTGTAACACTGCCCAATCCACCACTAAACCATGTCCCTAAGCACCTCATCTACACGTCTTGTAAATACCTCCAGGGATGGTGACTCAACCACTTCCCTGGGCAGCCTGTTCCAAAGCTTGATAACCCTTTTGGTGAAGAAATTTTCCTAGCATCCAATCTAAACCTCCCTTGGCACAACTTGAGGCCATTTCTTTTTGTCCTATCACTTGTTACTTGGGAGAAGAGACCGACACCCACCTTGCTACAACATCCTTTCAGGTAATTGTAGACAATGATAAGGTCTCCCCTGAATTCAAGGATTTCCTAAACCTGTGGCAGTTTCAATCCTATTTGTTCACATAGAAAACTGTTATAATCACCAGACTGCGAAGTATAAGTGTTTAAGAGGCTACAGTATCCTTACACCAACACTAAGTCATACACTTGAAAGGAGAGAATGGTTAAAAGATGCCTGGATCTACTACAGAGCTTAGAGCACTATGCTGGGAGTGAAGCAGCAGAGGGTTCTGTTGTCAAGATTAATTACGGATTTTTTCCCAGAATTGTCTAAAATAAAATCTATAAATGGCATATAAAGCAGAATTTCTGGACTCAGTACTGAGAAATGAGTACCTGAAGCCTAGTGCTAATGAGTTTGGGTTCCCTCTGGGTTACTTTCTTTCCTTCATGGTCCTCTTTTACAAAAAATAATTACAAAAAAAATTATTCTGCTGTTGATTGAGTGTCCTAATTGGAGCAAATCATATTTAAAAAGGCCTTTTCTCTTAGCATAAGAATGACTTCACTTAGACTTTTGACGAAGGAATTGGAATAAAAAAGAGATTAGAATTCTGCCCAGTATAGCAGTGTTATAAGAAAACATTATGATTTGGGGAATCTCCAAATTTTGATTGGTTTTGGACTTCTTTGGGTTTGTTTCTGTTTTTTTTTTTTTTTTTTTAATTACTGCCTCTTTTATTTAAGGTACTGTGTTTCTCTCATTTTGGTCCTTAACCTCAGAAGGACTTTAAAAAAACCTGCTGTTCAAATATTCACACACGAACCTGTTTGCATGAGTGTTCGCCACATTTTCACATTCTGGAAATACTCTTGTGAACAAATATTTGCTTGTACAACAGTTCTCAAAAGGTGAATAAAAGAACTTATGAACATTATCAAAGCAAATACATGTGGCGCCTGGTACATGAACATTTATGATCACATTTTTGCAGGACAGAGCCAATGCTAACAAAGTTTCAGTACAATGTACAAAAGTGCACTTCTGCAGAATCAAGATATGCATTACTTCAGCAAGCAGCAGAACATCACTGTTCTTGAAGAGTTCCCTGGATGATATTCTAGCCCTGCTAAGTTCAGGGGCAACTCTCCTACTTTCTACCATCAAAGTAATTCTATATGTGCAGGTATTATTCCATTCTTTACTGTCACCTTATTCTCAGGACATAAGATCTCCTGTTTGCTTGGAGTGTTTTTTGAAAACAAACAGAAATTAAAAGTGACATAAACTTTACCCCACAACAGTCCAGTGCAAAACCACCAAAGTCAAGAGAACAACTCACCCTGATTCAGAGGGCTTCCAGCCAGCTGCTGATGGCCTACACTGTATCTGAAATAGATTAGCAGTGCGATTTATGGTGTAAGAACTAGGCCAGTTTTATTTTATCTCTTTTAATAAAGTTGAATGCTCCAGAGGAAATGTTCAAATTCAGATATTAAGTTTCATCTAGACTAAAGGTAAGAGTTGAGAGCATGCCCTTGGAGGCTGCATACCTAGCCAGTACTGTTAGAAATACACTTAATGCATCATGATATCATCTATCCCTGATAATGTTTGCAGCATTAGGAACGAACTGATACTCTACTTTGACAGCAGAGGGAGCGTTTCATCCAGTAACTCATTTGTTCTCATATGTTCTTATGAAGATCCTGGCAATAATTGATAAATACATTACCAAACCCACATATCTCTAATCAGACAGGTAGCCTGTGGTTGCATAACTGTAACACAAAACACAATAGCCTGAAAATCATAAAATGTAGGCAAGCCAGGTGGGGATCAGAAACTATTCCTCTTCTTTTCTTTTCTCGAGAGATAATTTCCAGAAAAGTAAGAATCCAAAGTAGTGAAAGAATATATTTTTTCCCTAATGGAAAAAGGAGAATGAGGGGTAAAGCTATTGGCAAATAATAATAATTTAAAAAAAGAAAAAAAAGTGAGTAAGGAAAGTCTCCAAAGCTCAAATTTACTCTCTAAATTTTATTAAGGTCTGGGTCCTCAGAGCTCCCCATGAGTTTTTTTCAGACAGTCTGTGCTGAAAACCTAAGTTATTTTGTTACTGAATCCAGGTCTTCAGCTGCTGGGGGGATAGGGGAGATCTGGCAATAACATAAAATTTAAAGTGTATGGAATAGGGAGCCCATTACTGATTTAGTCTCAAACTGTGTTAGGGTAACACAAGGACATTGACAGAACACAAATTTTAATGGCTCTGATCAGATGATAACGTGAAGTAGAAATTTCTCACCTTTTCAACAGTGTCGTGTCATCTCCAGCCATGTTTGTTCAGAAAAATAATTAGTGAGTATGTTAGCAATATAGCCTGTACATTTTAGCCACAGCACTGGCAGTACTAGCTTTTCCATGAGCTTTCCTGATTGGAGAGTTTATTGATCACCTGAGTTATGCTTGTTTAGCTGAATACTCTTTTTATTTTTTCCTTAGATTTTACTCAGGCAAACTCTGATACTTCAAAAGAAATTTTATTAAATGAAGTACATTTGCCTTGAGGTGAAACTAATAACTTTGATTCGACTACTCTATGGCCTGATTAAAACCAGGCTGCATTCATATGTCAGGTTAAACCACAAGATTAAAAAATGAACATCTATCCCTCTAAAATCAGTGGGAATTTTCCCTGTTCAAAGAGGCGATCACAAACATGAAAATAGTTTTAGCTGTTCATTAACTTAGGCTTCAGGCCTGATTCAAAGTCAGACAACATTTTGGGCAGAACTTGCAATACAGCATATCTTCAAGGGATACATAATGTTTCTGATTACGTGGAGAGCCATGGGAGTATGGGGTTTGATAGGTGATAAAACACATTTTTAGGGTTTTAAAAACTCTACACTTGATCAGAAACAAGCTGAAAGCAATGTCTAAGCTGAAGCCTCCTCTCTGTAAACGAACTGTTACAGTTTGGTTAGAACTCAGGGACTCTTACCCATTACTTTCTTTCTGTAAGCAGGTTGCTCACTCAGCAAAACTAAGGATGAGGTTGTAGACGCACCTGATACCTCACAGATACTTCCAAATCTCTCAGTTTTTGTATTCCCTCCTCTCTTTATTTTATCAGATGTTTTTCCTGTTTTTTTTTCACCCTACTCTGTTTTTGATTTAATATTTTCACCCTGTCCCTGTTCCTATTTGAATCAACTTTTCCTAACCATTGAGATGGTTGGCCAAGAACACATTTGAAATGAGGTGATCATATCCCTGTAAGTATTGTAAATAGACTCAGCAGGTCTCACAAGTATGTTGCAATGCTGCAAGAATTGTGTGATTTCTGAAGGGATACCTTTTTTCCTATTCCATGAATATAGCAGTTTTCTAGATTCACTAGCCTAAATACTCATGATTTTTCATTAAGTCAGTTTTCCAAGTAGGAATAACTGTGTTCCTGACAGCCACTTGAACTATCAGAACAAGACGAATATTAAAAATTGCCTAAAAAAAACCAAATTAAGAAGAAACGTTTGGATCTTTGTTTCTTGAATTTTGCAGGCACTTGTAGGACCCCTACGGCTAGACTTTAATTCCATATTTGTCCATCTTTACTTAAAATGAAGTGTGACGAGGAGCTTTTTATTTTGAGTAGGCGATATACAAACCCTGAAATTTGTGGCAGGCACATGCTGGGCTATTTTTATTAAAGAAACTCCAGAATCCATGGGATGTTATGATAAATGCTTATCCTTGAACATTCTTACAGCTGAAATTAAAAGAAACAGGACAATAAAGCCAGCAGCTAAGATACCTGTCTAGAAAAGAGGCTACAACTTTCAGTAAGGGGTAGGAACGGGTCCGAGTTCTGACCTAGCTTACACCTATTTGAGTTAATGGGTTTGCACTTGTATAAATGCGAGAAGAACTTGGCTTGTAAACTTCAAAAGGCTCACAATAGCAAACAGGGAGAAAAAAAAAAGAAGAAATGAAAAAGCAAACAACGCCATGTGGAATGAATCTGAGATATCCCATCGCAGTAAGAACACTCAGCAGTCCATTTTATTTATTCAGATCAAATGCAGACTGTGAGATATATAGACTATGTGAAGATAGGGTGGGAAAGCAAAACTGTTCAAATAAAAGCATTACTTTGGCACTACTGCTGAGATTAATGTAGGTTATGAAAAGAGTGCATCTGAGACTGGCACTGGAGCTCTCGATAACTAAGCAGGTTCACAGGGATGAACTTATTATGACAACCCTAATATTGGGGGAAAGAAAATACAAGATCACGACATATATTTTCATATGAAATAATCACATGTTTTACTGAAAGGGTTTAATTTAGACAGAACAATGAGTTTTGAAAATGATCAAGAATCTGTCTAAAAAAAAAAAAGAACAATAATAATTGAAAAAGCAAAGCACAAAAATAGCAAGGAAAAAACTTGGCTTTTTCAGTTTTCCTTCAACTTAAAAAGTACTTCATGGATACTAAGCACTTAGGACCTACATCACCTATGCAGGACAGGCAAGTATAAGTAGTCCACACTCATACACACATTACTTTTTAGCTATGAACACTATGGTTCTCTAAGGCTTCTCAAAGCTAAAATGAATTTGTAGGTCAAACCTGCAGAAAGTCTTCTACATGCTCAGTACAGTGCTGCTCTGTAATCACAGGATCACTCCTTCCTTTTCTGACTGTTGAAGAGCAACTTCTGCTTCTGAAAACCTTCTCAGAGGCACAGGAGCTCTCCCATTTCTTTTCCATTGCTTAAATTGTACAAATCAGTTATCAGTATGAAGAGGAGAGTTCAGAGGGGAAGGAAGGTGTCCAAGGCAGAATTGTACTCCAGGAAGACTCAGCTTCACTGCAGGGTACAGCAGTCCTAAGACCATCAGCAGTATGCTCCAAATGAAACCATTTAATGTTCAACTTCTGTTTTTCAGCTGGTTCCTGTAGTGGTTTTTTGAGCTAATGGAGAAAAATACGCCCTTCCAGAGAGCTACTCATCACGTCTGTAGCAATATCTTTACAGGTCAGATGATTCACCTTCTGAGGTTCGTATTTCCTGTGTGTTGATTACAGAGGCAGTCTAGGGTGACTAGCTCAGACACAGATACCTCAGACATTTTAAGTGGGAGGAATGCAGTTTTGACCTCAGGTACTAAAAACTACCTCTCTGAAACATACTTAAAACTTACTATTTTGCTCTTCTTTTTCAAGAAAAGTGCACAGAGGAGTAGCTGACCCGCATTACTTAGTAGCATAAGCACAGGTTTGCCTTTATTTGCCCACTTTGCATTAATTTCTATACATGAAACTAATCTAGATGAAGTGGACAATAACCACAGACCAAAAGGGAGGTGAAATTATGTCATGAAGTTTATAGCAATTCCTGAAGAGAGAAGAGCCTCCAAAGAGGCTATATAGATAATCCTTCTTATGACTCACAAGAAAGTTGCTTAATCTGAGGAAATATATAGCATATGTAGAACCTATTTATAATAGGATCATCCTGTAAATATTTAAGAAGTTGTTTCAGCTAACTGAACTTTAAAACCATTTAGAGGCTCACTGCCAAACTGGAGAGTTAGAACAAAGTTCTGTTTCCTTGAAAGGAAAAAATAATAATAAATAAATATGTTATCATCCTGAATCTTAGCTCTACCAGCAGAATATCATTTTGTTAGTCCATCAAAATTAGGCCTTCGTGTCGGTAACTTGAAATAAAACTGTCTTTCATAATTGAAAAAGCATGACATAACCCAGCTTTACTTTCACAAGTTTGTAAAGGAAGGATGGATATAAAAATTCAACACAAAAAATTTTCAAAAGAGCTGGATACAGAATTTTTAATGGCTGTGGACATTCAAGCAATTGTGAACTGTTTGGATATGCTTTTTTCCTTTCTATTTAAATTAAATGAAATGGTGGTGGTGCCAGGTTGACCACTGGTATTTTTGTACCCTAATTTTATAAGATGAACTCTTGTTTTGGCAAACAACCTTTGTGTTCTGGTAGAATTTCATAATGTCAAATTCTTTTGCATTTCTCAAGCCATCAGTACATGAATTTCATTGGAATCAGACCCATCCCTTCCTTCCAGAAGGGTACTAGCTCCAAAGCATGTATTATTGGGAAAATTTCAATTATCTTAAGGTTGTACAGAAGCTTCTTGTTCAGTATTTTGATTTGGAAACGCTTTATTCTTTATGCTTTATTAAACATTCTTTCAGAGGGTAGGAAAAGTCTTTTCCTTGATGCCTCATACTCAAAAGAATCTGTCTTTTTCTGTTACTATAGTGAATGTATCTTTTCCTTAAATTAAGCAGCTACTACACTTGACAAAACACTGATGTGGGTAACTATTTGGAAAATCTTAGGTAAAATTATGATGTGGTATATTTGAAAATATTTTGTAAGTTAGTGCAAGTTACATTAATTTAGTTTCCCTGTATTTTTACTTGAGAATTTGGGTAAAATTTAGAGATAATCCAAAGGAAATTTTCTTATTTAGGGGCTATCTGGCACACTAAATTGAAGTAGGAGGGAAGGTTTAGCTAAGTCTAGGGCTATAATAAATTGTTTAAACATATATTCTCTATTGAAAATGTGAAATAAATATAATCAGTGAAATTAAATCTCCTTCCTGGAATAATCCCAGAATTACTTAGTCTTTAAAAGATGCAAGATTAGACACACCATCCATCACCTTAGCATGAGCTTGAAGGAGAATATTTGCAAAATATTGAGTCTTCACCAATAATAAAAATAGAGCTGTTCCATAATGCTACTAGACACATTTTCAGTAAGTCCCATTTTCTGTATTACTCTCTATATTTGTACAATTATCCATGACTCTGAAGAGAAGAGGCACTGCTGTGAGTTAGAGAAGATATTTCTTCTGTATTCCTTAATTTTTTTAGACGTACACAAAGGCAACTTTTTTTGCTAGGTATTGTATGCATATAATGACTTAATTGGTATTTGCATCATAAATGTATCATTAGCTTTTCATTTTATGACTTATTGGCTTTTTACTCAATTTTACATTTTTTATTAACAATTTTATGTGCAACATTTGTCATGTTTATCTCTTTTAAAATTAAATCTAGTAAAGCTTTTCTGAAAGTGTGGGAGAGACAACATACTAAAAGTATCTTTCTTCCTGAAAGCATTAAATTTTACTGCAAGCAGATACTTCTACATTGGCATGCATATTAACACCTACTGACGATATGGTTGAGGAGGAATAAACATTCCTGTATAAATAAGTTTGAATTGTCTTTGTTCCTAAGACTAAAGTCAATCTGTAGACATTAATTAGGATTATTAAATCTAGTGTCTCATCCTGACTTCTATCTATTATTTATAGTTACAGATTCATTAGGATTAAGAACAACTGAAATAGTTGTACTTTCCATTGCCATCCTGGAAAGTACAAAATGCCCCTCTTGGCTTAAAGGATAAATGATGCAATGCTCGTTATCGTAAGGTCCATGCTAATCACTACAGATGGAATATCATCTCCGAGCACTTTGAAATAATNACCTTCTGAGGTTCGTATTTCCTGTGTGTTGATTACAGAGGCAGTCTAGGGTGACTAGCTCAGACACAGATACCTCAGACATTTTAAGTGGGAGGAATGCAGTTTTGACCTCAGGTACTAAAAACTACCTCTCTGAAACATACTTAAAACTTACTATTTTGCTCTTCTTTTTCAAGAAAAGTGCACAGAGGAGTAGCTGACCCGCATTACTTAGTAGCATAAGCACAAGTTTGCCTTTATTTGCCCACTTTGCATTAATTTCTATACATGAAACTAATCTAGATGAAGTGGACAATAACCACAGACCAAAAGGGAGGTGAAATTATGTCATGAAGTTTATAGCAATTCCTGAAGAGAGAAGAGCCTCCAAAGAGGCTATATAGATAATCCTTCTTATGACTCACAAGAAAGTTGCTTAATCTGAGGAAATATATAGCATATGTAGAACCTATTTATAATAGGATCATCCTGTAAATATTTAAGAAGTTGTTTCAGCTAACTGAACTTTAAAACCATTTAGAGGCTCACTGCCAAACTGGAGAGTTAGAACAAAGTTCTGTTTCCTTGAAAGGAAAAAATAATAATAAATAAATATGTTATCATCCTGAATCTTAGCTCTACCAGCAGAATATCATTTTGTTAGTCCATCAAAATTAGGCCTTCGTGTCGGTAACTTGAAATAAAACTGTCTTTCATAATTGAAAAAGCATGACATAACCCAGCTTTACTTTCACAAGTTTGTAAAGGAAGGATGGATATAAAAATTCAACACAAAAAATTTTCAAAAGAGCTGGATACAGAATTTTTAATGGCTGTGGACATTCAAGCAATTGTGAACTGTTTGGATATGCTTTTTTCCTTTCTATTTAAATTAAATGAAATGGTGGTGGTGCCAGGTTGACCACTGGTATTTTTGTACCCTAATTTTATAAGATGAACTCTTGTTTTGGCAAACAACCTTTGTGTTCTGGTAGAATTTCATAATGTCAAATTCTTTTGCATTTCTCAAGCCATCAGTACATGAATTTCATTGGAATCAGACCCATCCCTTCCTTCCAGAAGGGTACTAGCTCCAAAGCATGTATTATTGGGAAAATTTCAATTATCTTAAGGTTGTACAGAAGCTTCTTGTTCAGTATTTTGATTTGGAAACGCTTTATT
>VZTQ01009211.1:28897-46286 GCA_013400755.1 Pelecanoides urinatrix
TATAAAAAAAATCTTTCATAATTAACAAATGAACCTACAGACCTTTTCAAAATAAAAACTAGTTCTCAACCCTAGAAGAGGTACAGGAATTAGGAATATCATTGGGAGTCAAAGGTTTGTATCTCCCCTCTGCAGGACATATGTGAGAGANCCTCATTTATTTTTGTCTCATGTCTTTAATTATTCCCTTCATCCACAGCTCATTCTAATATCTACATGCAATTGAGAAATATATCTAAATCGATCTTTTTTTCTCTTTCATTACTCCCATTAGACACTATAATTTCTTATATAACTGTTTCATTAAATAGTCTTTGGTACTGAATCTGTGGTTTCATGTGCCAGTTGTTTTAGTATTCTGGAATAAGTTTATTCTGGCTTCCCAGTTTGAGAATATTTTACTTCTTTAGACTTTGTTGCTACTCAAGTGTTGCTTTCATTTTCACATTCTCATTTTCATTTGCCTTTGATTCTGTACACAAACATAATTATTCTTCCTGAAACCTGACATTAAGTATTCATTTATCTTTGGGTCTGTAACTGGGTTATGCTAATATTCAAAGTCAGCGTGTTGTACAGCTCTTCTTCCTTTCTGCTTCTGCAGTCTTTGTATGGCAGAAAAATAGAAATTGTTTTAATTTACTGTAGCAATGTGGAAATTCAATGAAGTACAGGCTAATCTCTGAGTAACGTTGGCTATGAATAATGAGACATTTTGTATTACCTCTCATTCTTTTCTTCTTTGTTAATTCCAGTAATTACAATTCTTCTCTGTCACATACACATTAAGTCTCAGCATCAACTTCAGACTTTCTTTCTCCTTCATTCTTCCTGAGTTCTGACAGATTTACTCCTGTCTGAAAGATTTTATTCATTACTGTTAAAACCTTTTTTTCACAGTCTAATTTTCTGTCTCTGCTATTTCCATCTCCTCTTCCTGGTTGTCCTGACCTGTCTCCCTATGATCTGAATCAACCTAAAGGAAGGGTATTTTCTGATTCCCTCTAGATATATTGTTCCTGTCTTCAACTCTACATAATTTGTCAAGCACCTTCTCCACATCTCACCTCCTTTTCTTTGACCTGTCCTTTCCATTTTTGTTGTCCTATCTTTGCTATCTTTAGAGGTTAGTTTACTTTTAACCCTTCTTTATTTTTTTCTTTTTTTTCATATTTTTCTCTACAAATCCAGGGCTTCTCTTTCAGGTCATTGTCTTAACTGTAGCTGAAAGATCTCAACTATTTTTTTGGTGGTAATAATAACAGTGAACTATGATAACTTGAACTTCAGTACAGGCTAGTTGCCTCAGAGCATGTCTGAAATCACAGTTGGGTTTAAGATGCCTGCATTAGAGCCTATGCTTTCATATCTGATTTCAACCACCATCTAAATTAGCTACATTAGACCCTCTATGGATAGACTTATCTAGACTACCAGACCAAAAATAAATTTCTGTTTTCTACATCTGTTACACACAAAGGAAGAACATCATGTAATGTCTTTTACCAATAAGTTTCCTTCCTCTTTTTCTTCAAGTGCTCATAAGTATCACTTGTCAAATTACGACATTAAGTCAAATGATGTGAAATATTGGAGTATGACTCCTCAATAAATGGGTGGGAAAATGTCTCTGTACATATTTTAAATATAAAAAAAATCTTTCATAATTAACAAATGAACCTACAGACCTTTTCAAAATAAAAACTAGTTCTCAACCCTAGAAGAGGTACAGGAATTAGGAATATCATTGGGAGTCAAAGGTTTGTATCTCCCCTCTGCAGGACATATGTGAGAGACTTGAGTATGAAACACCCATAGACCAGGTGAATGAACTGACCACCAGGTAATAGATTAGGGAGCACTAAGTTTTATTCCCACATTGAGCAATGAAAAGAAAACAAACTTTTGAATAGCGTTAAATCAGCACTCCCCATTCAGTCTTGAATCTAATTTTCCACAGTCCACATGAATGACCTTATCACATGTCTACGTCTATCAACATAGAGTAAATATTTACTACTTCTCTCTCCCTCCTTCCCTTTGCCTCTGGCATGACGACATTATTTATGAAAAATGGGACAGCACCACCAACATAAACTACAGTAAACTCATGCAAGAAAAATCCCAAATCATACTCATATAATAATTCAAGTCCTTGGTTTGAAATATGCCAACCTTCTACTTAAGTCCTTACTCACTTAACCAATAGATCATTGGCAATCCCTTCTCCTCAATTCCTCTCTCCTTCACTTCCTCCTTTCTTATCTTACTCTGGTATTTGTTTTGATGGGCATTACCTCTTGGATTAAGGTAGATTTTCCTGAAAAAAAATATTATTGGCATCATTATGTTTCCTTGGGAATGATCATATTTATCTAACTAGTATTTTCTGTCAAAATCGTTTTGGTGGAAAATCTCCAGCCATAAATAGCATAAATAACTGAATGGGATTATTGTCAATGAAATTTACTTGATTTAGATTGGCAAACTTCGGTTGTTTGGTGCTTGTTGACTTCAGGTAATTCTCTGAAAAATACTCATATTCATTTATAATTTATCAAGTCAATTAGCTAAGTGAATATAATTAATTTTGAAAAAAGTTAATGTTATATTGCAAAGCACTCATATTAAAAAAGTTCACAATTACTATTGCACTTGTTATTTTGTCTTATATGTATTCATTACTATGTAGTCTTTAATTACATAATCCTATATTATTTATTCCATGCCTCTCTGTGCAGAGAATGGGGAGTGCTCACTTACTGAGCACCTAATCAACATTGTGTATGCAATGTGCAGTGTTTACCATGTAGCCCAAGTTAAGTTTGCTGCACAAAATGTAGGAGCTGCAATAAATTATTAAATTCAGGATGTGCTTTATCATGGCATTCCTCACTATGGCATCTAAGTCCTTTGCATTTATTCACTAATTTTCATAACATCCCTGGTGAGGTTGGTGGCTGAGGGAAACAGAAGAAGGTCAGAAAGCTTGAAGCTGATGCACACAGTAAATCAAGTGGATCTATTAGTTTGAGGTGTCTCTTAGCTGGGGTTTTTTAAGTACATATGATGATACAGCACTATCACTATTCAAAACACACTAAGCTCATGTGCAAATTTCATATCAGAAAATAAGAGGTGAACACATAGAAATAAATGTAAAAAACACACAGCTAGTGACATCTGAGACAAATCTCACTGAAGTAGGATTCTAACATAGACGTCTCTGAGGCAAATGCAGACTGCAGGTTCTCAAGACAAAGTTCAACTATACTTTGTTTTCCAACACTTAACTTTTGTCATTCAGTACTCATCTTCCAAATCTGCAGGAAGAAAAGTTGGGATGCAGCATCAGTACAGAGCTCTGACTGAGTTTGTAAGGAAATTGATTCAGTGCAGTGACTAAGATGTGGCAACTTTGGAAAACTTAAATATGTGATTACATATAAGACTGTGTCATATTGAAATTACAGAGGAAATACAAATACTGGAATTTCCTAATTTGGTATTTCCTTATTTTGGAGCCCTAATTCTGGTCAATGAGACAGGAAGCAAGGTCTTCATATTGATAATGAACTGGCTAGAAGATGGTCACTTTTCACAATAATAGGAAATAATCAGTGAAATTCTTCAGAGATCTGTGAAAAAGCCAGTGTTGTTCAACATAAATGATTTGGAATGGAGGACAAATGGCAAGTTGACAAAATTTGCAGATGTTTGGGGCACTTAAAGTGAAAGTTGACTGTTAAGTTTTGCAAAAAAACTTGCAAGCCTAGGTATCTGTGGGAAGAATGTAAGTAAACATGCATTACAAAGCAGTCCCAACTTGTGTCAAAAGTGGCTCTGATCTAACTGTTATGATGCTGAAATGAGATACTGAATTATAACAGACAGGAGATATCCTGTGGTTAACAGGTGGAAATCAAAACAAAGAACCTTTGTTATGCCTCTGTAAAGATCCTTTATGCAACTTTAATACTGTATGAAAAAGGAAGATGTAGTGAAACTAGGAAAAGTACAGGAAGTATAGAACAGCTTCTGGACGAGGACGATGGTACAGACACCTATCAAAAGCCTGCTCAAAAACAAAAATCAAAACCAGAATATGGAAAAGAACCCACCATCCTTACAAGGAGATGACTGAAGGAAGTATGATGGAAGTATGGTAGAAGATGTAAAACTATGCATGGAAGAGATAATGAACTGGAAACATCCATTCACTGTCTCTTCAACCTAAAGGAAGAAAGGTTCTCAAATTAAACTGGGGCGGGCAGGGAGGTTCAAAATAAAGAGGAGATATATTTATCCATATGGATATGTATCCATATGACATAAATTTAAGTACTGGAATTTGCTACAGAACCCTGTGAAAGTTAAGAGCTTATACAGCTTCAAGGTAAATTTGCATGAGTTCATGGAAGAGAAATCCCTTGAAAGCTACAGAGCACCAGAGCACAGTCGTCACTTCTGGCACAGAAAGCCCCCAGCGCTTGTTAGAGAGTGCTGGAGGGAAGTGCCATACTTACTTCCTCTGTTCTTACACTCTCTCACGCCTATGATGTACTTTGAGTGATAGCATACTGGGATAGGAACAGTGCAAATATATTTCTTTTGTTCCTAGTATGTTCTTGTGTGTGAGTTTATGTATATATATAATAGAGAACACAGAGACATATAAATGTTTGCATACATAAAAATTGGGTAAGCTTTTTTGAAGTCTTTGGGTAACTAAAGCTGAAGCTTGCCATCTTTGTTCACTTTAAGAAAAAGGTAATTTCAAGGCCAAAAAAATCACTCCCTTACATCAGTCAAACAAGGTATCCTGTGTAGAGATGTACATATTGGTACAAGTATGTAGTTTCTATGTGACCTCCTCACTTTCAGTTGTATTTAGCCTTTGACATAATTTTTGACCTCTCAGCTGTCTGTTAGCTCCTAAACTTGTGCCATTGCTGGCCCTTAGCCTACTTGACCTGTATTCTCATAAATTATAAGAGGGCGTTCACAAACCTTAGAACAAGCAAAGAAGCTGCAAGTAGCTCTGCCAGCATGACTCCTAGGAAGAACAGCTCTGCCGTATTTTGTCACCTATGGAAGAAATAAGATTTGGACTGGGTATTGTAGCATATGTTTTGGCAAACGAATTCAGTGGTCCATTGTGATTATCCCAGCAGGTGCCAAAAGAAACAAAAATTAAGCTTCTTTGAATCTTGGTTTTTTTTAAAAAAGCCAAACAGTGAAAACACCTTTGGGACAAGAAAAGCCATAGATAGATCCTTAGTGTATGTAAGTTAGTGGTTATATCCTACAGTAAGATTATTTCCAGTTCTAGCAGCTGACAAACTGACCGCTTCAATTTAGAGCAACAACTTCCAGTGCTATAATAGAGCCTAATTTAATGAGGCTCTGAGTCTGTTTTCCTGCCTCTGATTTCAGAGTCCAATGGGGAGATGAGATACTATCCTCCAGATGCTTTTAGAGAAGGCAAGAAGTAACTAGGCTAGAAGTAACTGAATCATGAACTTTAATTCTGTATATTCACATCAGCAGGATCCTACCCAAGAGGAAGCTGTGATTTCCTCTCTTTAAGAGGCCACCTTAAATATAGCTGTGAACTGGTTCTGTGAGATTGTTATTGCATAGTCTTTTGGAAATGAATTATTTTTTCACATAAATGGATATCTTCAACATGTAGCAACTTTTGAATGCATGCAGATTTTCAGTCACCTAAAATCTTCCATACAGTTCAAAGTTGAAATCCTATTTAAGGAAAATATTTTATTTTCTAGTCCTTCTTCAGGGTTGAAATTCAGCAGACTTTATGCCTCTGCAAAGGCACAAATTGCAGTTTCACGCTAGCAAATAATGCTATATAAGTAGATAAAGGCCTTATAGTTACTGGGAATTTCAGTTTTGATGCATATGAGCATGGCAACTTGCAAATCTTTTCCTCAAAGATTCCTTTAAAAAAAAAAAGCATACAAATTGTATATATTTTGCTTGTATTTTTCAGTATAATTTTAATTTTCATTTCACTTTCTAGGCTTTATTTTTTAATAGTAAAAGAAAAGAGAAACAAAATAAAAACATGTGTCTGGCACAATAACATGGAAACTGAGCATTGTGATTTCTGTAATAAGAAGTAAAATGCATCATATACATTTTATGATTAATAAATTGCTATTTGAAGATCCACACTAAAACTGAAATAAAATAATTCAAAAAGCTCCATACATATTATGTGAGGAAAAAGAACTGTTACTGATAAACTCATTTTAATAGCTATTTCTTCTGTCATCTTGGTATAAAGCTCAGCTTGCAACTAATCTTGATTGAGTCCTTTCATTCTTCTGCTATCTCACAGGCTTTCTGTATCATTACCTCTTTTTTTTAGTGAAGCATATCTGTAAAATCAATACATAAGTTGATTGACTATAGAACACTTATGTTTAAACCGTCTTGTAAGGAGTTCTACAAGGTTGCCTAACTTTCCTGAATGCATAACATCACATATCACCAGAGGCCATATTTCATATTTGATGGAATTTTGTGAGCCTAATACACCCAGCATTTAGGTTTTTGTCATGAATATACAGTCACTCCACTGCCAGTCCAGGGGTCTCTGGGCTGTTACTCAAGGTCTCTGCAGACTCCTCTGAGATCTCTGGATGATCAAGAGGTGAACAGATCTGGAAGCAAAGCAATGTGTTGACCACACACATAGAAAAAATAGTAAATAGCTGAAATCATCCATTCACATGTTTCCGCCCCCCTCCCCCCCCCCCTTAAAATCAATTCCTGATGTCATAATGTTAAAATAACAAGGATCTTTGATGACTTAGTGCTGCAGTTTGTAGTCAGATAGATATACGGTAAGGTTCTTCAGTCCGTTAATGCCTGGCCATTATTTGAAAATGTGCATTGCTATAGTTGTTCAATGTCATAGGCCAGGACTTTTGCACCAGTGAGATAGTTTATCTGTTCAGATTTAAAGGCAGATTAAGCTGTCATGTGCGGTGCCTATGCCAGAAAATAATTCCTGTGTGATATAGTCAGCATATACTCTTCCGTCTGCTGTAATCTTGTTGGCTAGCAAGTACAGAATTGCCATTGTAGCAGGCCACCGGCGTTAAGTAAGCTAAGGCAGACTGCAGGCCTGGGGCCACCAGACATGCTTTGTTTGGACTTGACTTGCGTTGCTCTAGCTTGTTTAGTTTTAACAGCAACTGATTAATGACCAGGTGGCTGTTATTTAATTTTAGTTTGTTTAGCATTGTGTAGCTATGTTGTGCAATGCTTATTTTTAATGATCTAGATCGGAACAACAAATAGTTATGCTATACAAGAGTGAAGCTCTTCTGTAGTGTAACTATGATGCAGCTTAAAGGAGGACAGATCTGGGGTGACAGCAGAGGCCTTGAAGATTTGGGCACAGTATGATACCAGTGGTGCCAGGGCTATCAATAATTTTATCAATAATTATCAGTATTTTTCAATAATCAGTTACTGAAAAAAACGGAAATTAGGAGCTGGACAAAACTGGATTTAGAGGGGGAAAAGGACAAGGAACAAGCATTTAACATATGCAAAGTGAAGAAAAAGCAGAGTACAAAGCACGTAAGAAAACATAAAAATGGCAGCAAGGGGACAGGAGGAAACCATCAATATTGTGCTCCTTCCATAAGAGAAGGCATTAACCCTCATCATTAACATCACTCTCTCCCAGCAAAGATTTCAAGGAGCTCATGAATCCTGTAATTCCCCCTAGATGGACTGTTGGTCTTAGGCTCCAGAAAGCAGTGGGAAGGTGAGTCTAACAACAGAGATAAAACAAGGATTGATAGTAGAAGGTTTATCTGAATAACAACTTTTGAAATGTTGTATTATTAACAAGATTTTCTTTCTATTTAGATTGTATTAGCATTAATGTATCTGGACTCATAATAATAAATTTTGTTGCATTTTTGTTATAGTGTTAAAGCTTTCAATTTGGCTAATAGTTAATTCTTGGCTTCACATAGATGATGTGGTCCCCTTTTAGCCATAACAAGATCTTGAGTGTAACACTGCTGAGACAGTGGATATTGACAGTTGGTTTTATACCGCCAGTCCCTGGCTTCTGGAAAGCCAGCTGGGAACTCATGCAGCTGTTGCAATTCAGAATAGCTTTAATTTGCTGGAAATTGTTTATCAGACCAGACCAGTACTGGTCATTGACAAATCCTGGAATCAACAAACCAGAGTCCTGGTTTATTTTTAGAGCCACTTCATCAGCTCATGCTGCAGACTAGACTTCAGGCTAACCAGTCCTAAAACATACAAGGTGATACATAGCATCTCTAAAGCAAGTTTTGATAAAGAACATCCTCCTTCCTTTCCGCTCCTTTTAAAATTGCAAGCTCTAAATGAGAAAAGTGTAGTTGAAACATTTATAACTCCCCCAAATTAAAAGAGAATGGAAAGAAAATTTTGCTGTCTAAATAACTTCTACTTAAGCAGGCACATCATGCAGGCCTTTAAGTCTGTAATGATTTCTGTTCACCAGTTTCTATGAGACAAATACAATTACTCCCATTTTACAGTCAGAGAAGTGAGGCACCCAAATACATGTATATGGCAAGAAACTGAATGACAGTACTTTCAAAATCATTTTGTCTGTTATTATTTTCATCACCTGAATAGTTTCCAGTTATCCTGGCTTGACTTGACTTCTGGTTTACAATCCACAAATTAATCACTGTGTGAGGCATAAAAAGAGCTAATGTATATAAAAACAAAGAAGCAGCCTAGGAGAACCAGGTTTTATCCTGGGTACTTCAGTTAAATGCTTGAAGTTAGGGGGGACAGCTTCATGACAAAAATTGGGATGCTAATGTTGGTCATAGGTTTTATTTTCACACATAAAATTTTCACCATAAAATTTCCTTATTTCAGTCACTGACTTGACATACCAGCTTTCTTTCCTATCATTCTATCCAAATTTTGCTATATATCAAAGAATAACTTACTTACCTGCCATTTGGATAAAGAACATACACACACAAACACACAAACACAACCCCACTAGTCTCCATCACTAAAAGTTACCACATCCTGTGCAAGGAATTTTTACTGAAGTAAAAGCCTGGAAGATAAGCAGAAATGTAATTACTAAATAATAAATATGTTTCTTTAAAAAAACCCGACAAAACAATCAAACAAACTTGACCGCAAAGAGAGCTGTTCTCTCTATAGACTGGTTGTTCTAGAATTTACAATACTCTGACACAATTTGTTGTAACATGGGAATCTATTAATTTTTAAATATTGCCTATACTGTGAAATTGCTTTGAGGTGTTTTTCAGCCTCTCCTGGGAAAAGAAAGTCAACAACCCTCTTTCAGTCTTCCTGCAGCATCACAAATATTTTTGCTTGCAGAATACAAATGCATAATTATACATATTTATTTTACATCTGACATTAATATAAGATGCTATAGTCAGAACAGTATTATACCTTCTTTATAACAAATTGTTATAAAGAATACTGAATACTTATGATACTGAAATACACTCACGGTCATTTCAAAAGACGTTATTAAAGTGATAGTGCAAGATCAGTCTCTCGATTAACAATACAATCATGCTTTGTCAGCATCTTAGTCATTTTCTTTCAAGCAACAACAGTTAAATTAAAGCCTATGGACTTTTGCAGGGGAGTGGCTTTTCTAAAAACTTTCCATTAGGGAATGTTTTTTAAAGGCAGCAATAATTACTTCATTGGACTTTAAAAAATATTATTGCCCATAGTATTTGATAAACATCTTGCAGTGGTTTAATTTGCTCTAAATGTGTTCTCTTACTTAAACACTGATTTTGTAGGCAATTTTAAGAGATTATTGACTTTAGCGTTTTACATACTTTGACTTTACAATAAATGCTCTTAAGAGTTATATAAGCTGCCTGATAAATGTGATAGTTATGACCCTAACATTGCAATGCTGAAATTTTTCTATTGACTTGAATGAGCTCATATCAGTCACAAAGTTCACAAAGAAGAATACATTCATGGTGGATATGTATGGGTTTCTTTAACTGAGTCTAAAATCAATATATCTGAATTTTCCCTGCAACTTGAAGGAATAAGAAAGGAAAAATATATAATTGCAGAGCAAAACAAAGCTCTAGAAGTGGCAAGATAATTGTAAAAATAGAAGAAAAAGAAATTAAGTAGAGAAATTGCTCTCTTTACTATCAGGATCTTAAATGGACTCTAGAAAAAAGCTACCATTGGAGAAATTTGGCTTTACTTGACAAAATAAAAAGTAATGAGGTAAAAATAAAGTAAGACTCCAGACTGAATATCAAAAATCACATTCCGTGACAACGGACCTGAGGTTTGCACTATGTGGCACTAATTTTTTTTGGGGGGGAGGGTTTAGAGTTTCTTAGGGGAAGCTCTGACAATAGGAAGTTTGAGTTAAGAAAGAACAGGTTACAGTTGCCTTGGTCTACACCCTGCTTGCATGAGGGAAAAACAAAAATCAGCAAGGGTTTCCAGCCTATAAACTGCCCCTTTATGGTAAAGAAAATAGAATGGTATGTGGTTTTAAGTGTTTTCAAGTGTAGCCCCTCAATGTCCATTTTGAGATAGCTTCCTCTTGACTATGGTAAGTAGCACTAAGATGATTGTGTACTCTGCATAAGCAAGAAGAGTATTAATAGTACAAGCTCAAGGAATTAATACAAGTTAATTATTTTCATATGGGTTTGGTCCTGTATTAATGATACATTTTGGAAAGTTTAACTAGATATGAGGAAATCTATGAGGACAACTCAGTGCCATTCTCTGTACTAATTCCAGTTTGAGACTACTTACTTGGTGTGAAGAGCAACCATTGATTTTGATTGATTGACAGGAGAAAAGGAGCATTAGATATACCCAGTTTTTATTCTGAATAATACTGCATCACTCAGCAATAGCAAAAGCTGAAAAGAAGCTTCAATGGAAGTCCCTTAATTGCCTTTTGTTCTTTTTTACTGATGCTTTCAGAGGTGGTCTCTTTGTGTGTAACTAAGAGAGTTGTGGTCCCTCTGCTGAAACATCCATGACGTGTCACTAGAAGCAGATTGAATCTTCTTCCCCACCAACAGTGTAGTTAGATAAAATGGAAAATAGAAACTTAGTAACAATTATTTTGAATATTCTGACTATGCTACAAAAAGGGACTCAGACTAAAATCAGGTCTTAGACTCAATGCACCTCCACATAAATCTCTAAACCCTGAATATTGAAAGTTTACTGTAACTGTTATGAGTGGTTTATACAAGTTGTAGCTTGTGTTCTTAAACTTTCCTGCCTAATCAACCTAACCAGTGGTTGATCTGTTGAACATATATAATCTAGGTCTCTTTGGTTTAGATTTGTAATATGTTTTCATTACAATGGATTGTAAGAATATAAAATAAGAGAGGTATGTAAAATTATGTCTGTAATGTTACTTTATTATATTATCCTTTGAACACACTGAAAGGTCACCAAGGAACATGATGGAAAAGCGGCCCATAATACACAAAGGGCATGACTGATGTATCACATTTAGAATGTAATGTGAAGTACAAGAGATTTAATTTATTCCATGACATACACCCTAAAGTTTGTTTTCAGTTTGATCTGAAATAATGGAAATAATGTTCCCTTTACAGCTGCCATTGATTACTGTAATCCACAATGAAATTAAAAGATACAGTGGATCAAATCAAGGTATTGGAAAGATAGCTCGTTTACAGTACAGAAGTACAGGCTAGGGTATGCATGAGAAATATGTTAACTATGCTGACTTTTTCCTCCATGCTGCTAGAAAGGAGAGGTTATGATTAATAGCTTAAATACCAACAGTTAGGCCTACTCACCATGCTATCTTATCTCAGTCTGAAATGGCATGTGGTGTTAATGTGTTAAATATGATATCTTATTTTCCTTGTGACCTGTTTTTTAAGAAGTGACGTATGTATGCACACACATATGAAATGTAGGCAGACTGCTATTTTCTCATACAAAGCCTAATACCTTGGGTGGGTGAGGTTCTTTTCTTCTAGAACAAAGCTAGGACATGCATGTAACTTATAATTTTTCTTGCTCCTCTGGCTATTTTTCCTTTAGAAGATCTCTATCTGTCTATCATTATAATAAATTGGACTATATCATAACTCTTTGTCGAGTTGGAAACAATAGGAATGGGGAAGTCTCAAACAAGTTCACCCTCTGCTTTGTCCTGTGAAATGGAAGGGGTTTTTGTATTGGGTTGACAGGAAGAGGCAAAGGATTAAACATGCTTTTAAACTTCTGTTAAAACACAGTATGTCTTTAAATGTATCACACATAAAGATCAAAGCACGTAATTGCTAGCCTTTAGTCAGCCAAAACTGCCACTGAATCCTATTTCTGTAAAAGCAGAAATACAATTTCTTTGTCAGGACCTAAATATTGAGCCTGGAATATAATTTGCTGCTATTCATTAAGAAATACTCTATGAAACTATTTCTCTGCAGCTAGCTTTGTGGTAAAGGCATGTTGCTTGGGAGAAGTTGCAGAGAACTAGAAAGTGAAATCTTTAGGAACACAAAATTTGTCTTAGGCTATTGACACTGCTGTGTGATGTCTCTGACACTGAGTGAGTTATCTGTTCAGCATGCTATGGTACCGTATGTTTGCTTGAAACCATTTAATTTTCCTGCTGCTTTTTTGGTTATTTATTAGTTGGTTACCTCACAAAGATAATTTCTTTAGATATTAGTTAAGAATGGATTTATTGTTACAGAATACCTGGTGAGTTTTGTTTTGTTTTGGTTTGTTTTTTTTGGGGGGGAGGGAGGTGCCATTTGATGGACAAATTGGCTTAGAGTCTCCTATCTTGTTCACACCAAGAATGGAGGAATAGAAGTAATATTCTGCTACAAGTAACCTGTCTTTCCCAGGAGCTCCAGATATAAGAGTATGGCATGATCTTCTTCTTCTATTGGGAGACTGGTTCACCCAGCGTGATAGTTTCCCTCCATAGAACAGACTTTTCTCACTTCTCTGTGTCCCCAGAAAACACTGCTGATCAAACAACACTACAGAAAAAAAAAAAAAAACAAAAAACCTGCCCAAATGTTCAATAATCCAGTTATTCTCCAAAATCACAACCAGTTTTAAAACTTATTATTTTACATTGGAAATGAGCCCCAGAAAAATATTCTCTTAGCTTACCTTCTATTTATTGAGCCCTTTGGAACATGTTTTTGTGTTCAGTACTTCGATTTTGATAGAAAGAAACAGTAATAGAAATGTTCTAGGTTCAAAAGGCTATTATTCAACGGCATTGCAGTGGTGGCCAGTATTGATGTGTAAACCTCAGAGTTGATACTGGGGCACATATTCTTCAGCATCTTCACCAACATCCTGGATGATAATTTAGATTGCACCCTTAATGAAAATTTTGGTGATGCCCAATTGTGGTAACAGGTGCTTCAATCTATAGGGACTTTAAGGACTGAACCAACATAAACCGCATGAAGTTCAACATGAAGAATTGCAAAACTCTGCACCTAAGGCAGAATAACACCATGCATCAGTACATGGCAATGTAACAACCCTACTGAAAAGTAATTAAGTGTTGTGGTGGAGACCAGGTGAATACACAAATGACAAATGAATAAACAAATCACAAATTATGTGAATTGCATCCTGGACTACATTAAAAGAAGAATGGCAAGCAGGTTGAGTGAAAATATTTCCTTTAGTGATGATAAGGCCACTGTTGGAATATGGTGCCTGGTCTGGGGCCCCCTTGTTCCAGAAACTGGAGAGGGTCCAGAGTAGAGCTACAAAGATGTTGAGGGCCAACAGCACATGACCTACAAGGTGAAGCTGAGGGAAACGTGTTTGTTTAGTCTGGTGAAGAGGAAGCCATGTGGCCATCTAAAAGCATGACTATTTGAGGATGTTAAAAAGATAATGGAACCAAATTTTCTCAGTAGTATCAGAGGCTATAACAAGGCCCACAGATGGCAACTTGGGAGATTCAGACTGGACATCAGGAATTTTCCACTGGGAACAAGTCACACAGGGAGGCTGGGAACTCATGGAGATTTTCAAGATGTGGCTATGCAAAGCGATGGCTGACCTACTTTAGTATTGTTAGTGACAGTCCTTCTTGAAATTCAAGTAGGACTAGATCTGCTCCAACATTTCTGTGATTCTGTGGTTATTTTCAAGGCATATTTTGTGGTTCTTGTGCAATCCCATAAATATAAGGATCAGTGTGCTCCAATAATTCACCCCAAAACAGTTCCGATTGGAAGAAGGGATGGCTTATAAAATGTCACATTGCTAATCAGAATTATCTAGATGTCAAATACTTCTTGAGGAGCTTTTAGTTTGACAGAAGGGTTATAGAGGCCCATTTTTACAGATGTAATTCCTGTGATTTGTCCTGCCAAACCAAGACAAGCTGCAGGAATTCTGGCTTGCAGAATTCAGTGAAACATGCAGTTTTAATCTGTCCTAATGCACCCTCACCTGACAAGTCTCTTAGGGCAGTTTTTTGAGAGGAAAGAGTGCAATCAGCTCATAACAAAGTTCTAAGTTCAGTCTGTTACTGTTTAGCACATCCTGCCTCCACATACACATTTTTTGTGGGCCAGTATTCAAAAACAGAGGTGTGGTGATTACAAGAATGTCTCTCTAAGGTATTATAAGGCATAAAGTACAGCCAGGAAACATTCATCATATAATTATCTCAGTTTTGTTTTCCATATTACTTTGTAAATTGTGTTTTAAGAAAAAGTGAGATATAATTATTATTATTATTTTAATGCAGGAGTGATTCAGTGCTCAATTGAGAATGTTAAAGCAAATAAATTCTCTAGTTTCTGCCAAAGATCAGTGCTCTCTTTCAAAGATTACCACCAAATGAAGTATTTTCTTCATGTGAATACTTGCAACAGCATTGGAGTCATTATTCCAATTATTAAAAGTTTAAAAATGTTTTTGGATGATTTCCTGTAAATGCCATACTCAACTTCACTTAGCTAAAGATTCTGCTCTGAACATTTTTATTTTCTTTTCATTTTTATTTTTGTCAATAATTGTCAGAAATCAATGTGTTTTTTCTAAATCCATTAAAAAAAAATAGATAAAATGTGGCAGTACAGTTAGAAGATAGTGTAAGAAGTGTTTCTTCTGCAAAAATCACCATATACTGACTGCTCATATACTTTTCACAGACCCAATTATAAATATCAGTATATGTCAGTATAATATCAGTAAATGTCAGAGGGTAATACTGTGAATTGATTGCCGTGGCTGAAAGGGGTTTGACTTTAGGGGTTACTACGTGAAGGCTTATGTCTAGTGAGGTCAGATTAAAAGATCATAATGGTCCTGTCTTGTCTAGAATCCCTGACTGAATCAATAGCCCTAAAAAAAAAAAAAAAAAAAAAAAAAAGGACAGGGAAAACCATTCTGAGTCAGATGAAAATATGCCTATGAATGTACATTATATAGATACTGAGTACAAGACTTTTTTTGTTTTTTTAATCTGAATAAGAATTTTATTACCTGAATTCTCCACTGAAAACACAATACTGCCTACTTTAGCTTATTTTAAAACCTCTTCAATTTATAAACACTAAAAATTCTGAGGGGGTTTGTTTATTTGTATTTTATAATCAGACATCACTGAGAGAGGCTGTGCTTTTTCAAGATGGACTTAGGCTGAATCTCATCTCTTATATTCTTATACCCATGCTAGGAGTGTCAGCTGTCGTGAGCATCTTATACTCTAAACTCAATACTCTTTTCCACAGACCAATCTCTATGGGCATGTCTGCATATGTATTGTCACCCCATGTCAAGGACTGAATGATGTGTATGGACATAAGGGTGATTTCAAAACTGCATAGTGTGCTGGTTTTGGTTGGGATAGAGTCAATTTTCTTCACAGTAGCTCGTATGGGGCCATGCTTTGGATTTGTGCTGGAAACAGTGTTGATAACACAGGGATGCTTTAGTCACTGCTGAGCAGGGCTTACACAGAGTCAAGGCCTTTACTACTTCTCACCCAACCCCACCAGCGAGGAGGCTGGGGGTGCACAAGAAGTTGGGAGGGGACACAGTGGGGGCAGCTGACCCCAACTGACCAAAGGGATATTCCATACCATATGATGTCATGCTCAGCATATAAACTAAGGGGAAGATTGGGTGGTGGGCCACTGCTCGGGTACTGGCTGGGCATTGGTCAGTTGGTCATGAGCAATTGTTTTCATTTACATCACTTGTCTTCCTTCGGTTTTATTTCTCTTTGTTATTTTCCTTTTCATTACAATTTTTGTTGTTGTTATTATTGTTGTTGTTATGATTATGATTATTATTATTATTATTATATTTTCTTTCCGTCATTAAACTGTTCTTATCTCAACCCATGAGTTTTCTCATTTTTACCCTTCCAATTCTCTTCCCCCCGTCCTCTGGGGGTGTGGAGTGAGCGAGCGGCTGTGTAGTGCTTAGTTGCCAACTGGGGTTAAACCATGACACACAGACATAAGGATCTAAAACATGTTAGTGACCACACACTAACTGTCTCTCCGTGACAACAATTCTTTTAATATTGAGTCCAGGCATTCATATTGTGGCATGCCTGCTTATCATAGAAAAATGTTATGCCAAACCAGGATGTCAGAGAAGGCAGAGGATTGAAAGATCGTGGCCTAGTTTTCCAAAGCGGTATTTTGGTGCTCAGCAGTCAGTGCTTGAGAGACGATTAAGAGATTTGAATTGAGAAAGACTATAATATGGAAAATAAAAGCTTCAAAAATAAGGGGGTGGGGGGAAGTAAAAAAAGAGGAGATAAGAAATGCTGTAGGAATACATCTAAGATAAGTTTTCTAAATGGAAGAATAAAATAAGTATTTAACTCTTTCTATAACTAAAAGAACAAATAAGCCTGTTTCATCTGTTTACATGAAATGTGAATGCAAAGATGGACACTGGAAAAAAAAATGTGGGAAAGACTTTATGAAAATGGCAGTTACCATATCTATGGTATAAAGAAAACCAAGAAAATCTGATTGTTCCAAAGGTGTGAGACCAGATACTTTGCACTACAGAATTACAATAAAATAGCATGTGGAATAGTAGGCTCATAGGAGATTACATTGTCAGTGGAAAATTAGGAAATGCTCTACCTGTGTAGAAGAAAGAGAAAAACAGGATCTGGAAATACAAAACTGCTTAATCTTCCATCAGGAGTTTGTAAAACAAAGTTGCAGCAAAAGTTTTATCAATGCACTAGCATATTGACACTGTCTCCCACGGCATTCTCCTAGAGAAGAAGTACACTCTTCAGTGGGTAAGAAACTGGCTGGAC
>VZTQ01009211.1:46354-87361 GCA_013400755.1 Pelecanoides urinatrix
CCAAGTAACTAGCGATAGAACAAGAGGAAATGGCCTCAGGTTGTGCCAAGGGAGGTTTAGATTGGACATTAGGAAAAAATTCTTTACTGAAAGAGTGGTCAGGCCTTGGAACAGGCTGCCCAGGAAGTGATTGAGTCCCCATCCCTGGAGGTATTTAAAAGACGTGTAGATGAGGCACTTAGGGACATGGGGGGTGTAGGGTTGACGGTTGGACTTGATGATCTTAGAGGTCTTTTCCAACCTTAGTGATTCTATGATTCTATGATTTTATATTGTAGATCAGACAGTTCATAATAGAAAGCTTTGAAGTGAAAAGCAATGTCATTTACTAAATAAGTGATAATTAACAATTGGGAAATAAGTGGGAAATTACATAAGCTGCAGTATGTGTTTATAATCTACTACGTTTAGTCAAATAACAGTTTTTATAGACAAAGGAAATGGGGAAGTCCTTAAGTCTGAGATAGGTAATAAGCTGTTGAAAAGGAAAAGGCAACAGTGAGTTGTGTTGAACTGGACTGGAAGTGTGTCTTAAAGAGTTCTTCAAGATGTGGTCTTGGGGTCAACTAAGAATTTAAGTGATGAGTTCAACACAATGGCCAAGACTGCTTATGAAGTTTAGTTACAGAGACTTGAGAAATATTGTCAGTACTGAGGACAGAGATCGCAGGTAGGGCTTGGATTTTTTTCTTTCTTTTAGATGTTCTTTTGGATTTAAGTAGTGGCAGTGAAGTCATATATTACACACTGTGAAGACACATGAGAATCTGTAATATGATATGAGTAATGACAGTAAAGGAATGAGGACAACAAAGAATTAATTTTACAAAGGAAAATTAAAACTATATGTCTTGTTCATTTTAGGAGTGTGGAGCCTGAGAAAGAATATGATTTGCTGTACAAATATATGAAGGAATTATACAGCTGGGTGGGGGAAAGTTCATCTAGCTAAAAAGTAACAACACACAGGAAAAATGTTGATGCTATGTTTGATTAAAAAAACCTCTTAACTGGTATAGATGAGAGGTTCTGGAACAGCCCTCTACCATGCATAGTTAGGGGAAAAATGTTAAGAATCTCATTGCATCATTGCCTCTATCTGGAGACTGAACTTGAGGGGTGTTCTCCTTTACTTCTTTGTTCCTAATTCTGCTTATTACTTGTTGTCTTGGCTAGAAAAAACTGTATGTTAAGTATTCAGTTACTGAATGTGGGTCACTACTATCACAACCCTTTCAGGAAGCATGACTCCATGTGGCAAAGCTACTTGGGACATTGGCTGCAGTTACCTGTAACGGGAGTCACACACTGACATTGTCAATATACCTGTAATTCTGCTTCCTGGGATTTTTTTTTTCTTTTTGCAGTCTCCTACCTTCACCCAAATATTTACTACCCTGGGTTTGCAGCTTTTAGAAAGGGTCAGTGACAATGCTTCCAATTAATTGCAGCTGTATGGTGTGCTGCAATCAACTTTGGTGATGACAAAGTGGGTCATGCAAGACATATGGTCATGTTTACACTAAAAGTCTTTGCTCAGAACTGTGGAAAAAATTTCCTTAATTTCTCAATTTCCTATCAAACTGACAACATTCTTCCACTCCCAGTAAGTGGTGTGCTATTAGCTGGGTTCCAGTCACCCTCGCCAGTCACCCAAAAGTGACTCCTTTACCAAGGATTTCTACAAGTTAAGAGTCCTTGATTGAAGTGGAATACTTAGGTATATAAGGTTATTATTATGGGGTTTCTTTTCTTTATGTAGGAGTGACATAGTACAGAATGAAAATAAAGCAATGCCCAAACTAATATTTCTGTAATCCATCATAATGAAAAATAAATTAAGAAAACCTCACAATTACTGTATTTCAGGTCTCAAACCAGTTTTAGTTTATGTACTTCAAGGGAGCTGAAGCAGAAGGATTTATTTGCTTGTGACCATTCACAGAGCCAGGTGCTAGATGTTAGCCCCAAGTCACCGCTGGGCATGATACACAAGGTGGGGTTTTCCCTAGGGTTTTTTGGCTCGTTTTTTCTCTCTTTAGTGACATGTATATCTACTTTCACCACTTCTTTAGGTGAACCATTTTTCTTTTTACTGACTCCTCCAGCCGTCCTTTTCTTTGCCTTTCCACTGCTGGTGGATTCTCTCTTCTTTACAGAATGGCGAACCCTTTAATTTTTTTTCTCTAAAAGCCACAGGTTAATTCCCTTGTCTCCTCAGCACCAGTGCATGGTCAAGTTCACCCTCTAAAATCAGCTTTTCAATGGTGTAATTTACTTGCTTCATTGTAGGAAAACTCACACCACCTAAGGATTTAGATTTTTCACATAGCACGGTGAAGACTCTCCCTTCATTCCAGGCAGAATCTGGGAAAAGTTTGAAACAAGGCAGGAAACTGTAGAAGAGAAATTATTAACTATGGAAGACAGAATCACAGAATCACTGAATCACAGAGTAGTTGAGGTTGGAAAGGACCTCTGGGGGTCATCTGGTTCAGCACCCTTGCTCAAGCAGGGCCACCTAGATGAGGTTGTCCTGAACCATGTCCAGATGGCTTTTGAATATCAGTCCTATCTGATTATAAATATATCTGGGTTGCTGAGGGCTGAAGAAAAGCACTATTTATACCAGCCAGAAAGTAGGAAAAGGTAACAAAAAACAAAATCCTAGAAAATGGTTGATACCTTGGTGGAGGTTTTCAAATAAATGTGTGAAAAAGCTGTCTTAGGAAAGAAAGAGTTAAATCTCCAGCACTCATAGTCTGGAGAAGATATTTCAGAGGTAGACGGATTTATGTTGAATTAGAGGTGGTCTTCATTCAGAACTCATTTGCAATTTAGTCTTCCTGAAAGTGTGTACATAGATATGTTTGTATATACATCTATAGAGGACTCAGATTTTCCTGTTTAATTTTAGTTTGCAAACAGTAGCAGGAAGTTTGATTGCAATCAATAAACAACTCAAGGCAACAGTTATTACTTACTATAGAAAAGTTAACCTACAGTAGCTATGACAGTTGTAAACAAAATGTGTTCCATATTGTAAAAAGATTGTGTGAGTATGGGTGTGCAATTACATATGTATATCATGTTCTCCTTCTGAGACTGCACTTGACTAGAAAACCCATGTGTTGCATACAATGTTCCATGAAGTTTTTCTGTTCCTGTAAATTAATGTATTAAAAATACTAGATATCGGTTTAAAACCTGGTCCAGCACTGTGTTTATAGCACATAAGGAAGTGTTAGTTCTTGGGAAATACAGAAGTTTGATATTCATACATTCACAGGTGTATATATATGTGTATACTCATATTTACACACACACACAAATATATTCACAGAATGACACAATATTTTAGGTTGAAAGGGACCTTTTGAGGTAATCTAGTCCAATCCCCCCGTTCAAGCAAGGTCATCTAAAGCAGCTTGTTCATGTCCAGTTTGGTTTTAAACATCTCCAAGGATGAAGACTCCACAACCTCTCTGGGCAACCTGTGTCAGTGGTTGATCACCTCTACAGAAAAAAAAAAAAAAAGTGTTTTCTTAACTTCAGATGGGATTTCACGTGTTTTCATTTGTGTCCATTGAATCTTGTCTTGTCACTGGACATTACTGAGAAGAGTCTGACTCCATCTTTCCTTAATGAAAATGTTGAACACTATTGGCCCTGGTATTTATCCGAGATACACTGCTAATGACTGGCCTCAAACTGGACCTTGTGCCATTCTTGGCAGAAGGGGATCACAATCTTCTGGGACCAGTCATTCAGCTAGTTTTTAACCCACTTCACTGTCCACTTATCTGATGTCCATAATGTTATGGGAGACAGTGTCAAAGTCTTTACTAAAATTGAGGTAAGTAACACTTGGAGTGTAGTTGCTTAAACTTGTGTTATTAGGTTTTTCTTTGACAAAGACAGGAGGAGGTGATATATTTTTGTATATTATTCTTCAAATTGAAGCACATGACCAGGAAATGGGAGACCTGAGAACTATATTCTTCTCAGTTTGAGGATATTCAAAGTTAAAGTTGCTGTTTCTCAAGGGAAAGAAACTCTCATTACCAGATTATAAATATGGCTACCATGAGGATATTCAGCAGCTGTCTTGTTGAATAGGTTCTATAACTATAATTTTTGGTGTTTTGAGAGAAGGAAGGAGAGGTTTCACCCCAGTTCAAAATGCTATTTATGCAGTAGACAAGAAGTTATGTCCTTCTTGCCAGCCATCTTTCCGAATCAGAAGTACTGCTTCAACAGAAGGAATGACTTCTTGCAGGCTCCCCTAAGGCACTTTCTGAGGAACTTTAAGTATAGCGAGGTCTAGAATTCAGATCTGAAATTTCGGATAAGTCCTTTAGACTGGACATGCCCTAATTAGGGTTCTGATTCAGAATATTTAGGTAGCCTGCTGCTGAGCAACAGCTTTCCCAGTAAGCTGAAGTTCTGCCTTTATGTGGAATTTAAATACTCAAAGAATCATAGGATCTTTGTCTTACTGCCTTGGTGCTTGAGAGTCCCTAGGAATCAAAGTTTTACCATCTGAAATGCTGTGACCACCTAAAATGATTTCACTAACATGTCCATGACATGACAAGGTGGTAGACATGCTAAATGTACTACAAACTTAGATAAGCAACTCAGAACCTACCACCTTCAGAAGGCTATTATGGAATAACAAAACATGTGGCCCTACACATTTCTAGCCCTTTATTTCTATGTTTTTGCAGCAAGATCTTCACTTAATTCAGAGAGATTACTTTCTGCGTTTAATGAGAAAGAGTGAATTTATATGTATTTTGTTTTCCTTGGTTTGTTGTTTGTTTGTTCTTTTTTGGGTTTTGTTTGTTTGTTTGTTGGTTGGGGTTTTTTACTGGCTATAAATTATAAATTAGTAAGCATTAAATTGTCTTACAATTTAAAATGTGTTCAAGACAAGGAATCAACCTAAGAAAATCCAGACGTTTATGTGTGGTAAGGGGGAACAGTTTCAGAAAAAAAATGTAGCTTTCCAAAAAGACTTTAGAAAAATATACACGTATTACAATTGAGAAATATTTTTTTTTTCCTATTTCATGCCTTAAATGCTGTATCCCATTTAAATTATCGAAAGAAGAGACGTTTACATATGTTTCTTGATTATATTGATCAAGAAACTTAAAAAGTACAGGTACTAAATGCTTTAATGTGCATGTTAAAATTTAATGCAATATCTTCTGAACTTCTTTTGCCAGATGTACCATATATTCAATTACAGTATGCATTATCAGTGGGTATTTATTTTCCATGAAATGGAAATTAAAATGAAGAATAAGTACAAAATTACTCATTTTGAATTATGTGTATTACTGATTTGCTTTTAAATAAAACTCATATCCACTTTGTTTAAATTATGGATAACTACATATTCTTCTCACTTAAAACAGTAAAGTCTATTTAATCTCACGAGGAAGAACAGAGCCATTGTATTAGACCTAGTCTCAAAAAAACTCTAAAAAAATTCCAAAAGCTAGAATATAAAACTAATTTAACTTGTCTGAACATGGAATTGTATTGCAGAAAATTCATAAATGAATTTCTATTTTGAAAATGACAAATATTAGAATGTTAAATCATAAAGAATAAAATATGGGATATTATTGTTGTGGTCTACCATACTTTCCCCTCTCATTTCTTAGGATATTTTAAAACAAGTGATAAAACGCCTAATATCAAGGGCCTGGCTGCTTTTGTTTTCCATTCTGGTATTCCAAACAATCCTGATTACTGTAATAGTGCTAAAGGATAATGCACTGTCTGCATGGATAAGTAGTGATTTATTGTTGTTTAAAAATCTTATATTTGAATTATATATCATATAAGACCAACTGAAATTAAAGACTTTTGGCAACTAGCTACTATTCCGGAAACACAGTCATTTTTAGACTTCCAAAAGAGTTTATTTTAATATGACTGCTTTTTTAAAAATTCTTTTATATGGGATTGATTGATTTATGTTGTTGCTTAAATATAAACATAGCCAGTATTGAAATTTGAAGAATTTGCTTATATAAACTTATCTCACTTTTCTAAATATTCGTTCTTATTGACCAGGAAAAGTTTTATTGAATTACATAAGACTTCACTGTCTGTATGCAAAGTTATATATATTTTATTGAACGCTGTCATTTTGGGGTAAATCCTTCCTTCCTAAATCTTCATGGATGCCTCAAGAAGCTGTACCTCAGCACTTAATTCTCCTAATGGTCTCTGTCTTACCAAAAGAAAAGACAAATAAGAAATTTCTTATCTAAGGGAAGAAAAGTACTTTAGAGGCTTATCAAAACTTCTGGCAAACTGCTAGCAGTTTTATCTTCCCGGCAGTCCCTCAGCATCTGCCACACTGCTTTCTCTTCTGCTGCACAAGGATTTCTCTGCAATTCCAATGCCTATACCCATCTCCAAGCTAACAAGCTACTCTGAAATTTTTGCTTGCATACTCATCATCCAACGCCACAAACAATAGTCATTTCTGCAACAATCACTAAACAGCTTTCAGATGGTATTAAAGATAGATCCTGTCTAAAATACCAATCACTGAAATAAAAAAACTTTGGTACTAAGACCAGACTAACTAGTAGTGAGATAGTGATAATGATCCCATACCTATGTACAGTGCTCTATAAACGTTAAAAGGGGCCTTCACAATTCTACTTTTCACTGCTCACGTCAGTTAAACTTTCTCTGCTTGAATGGGAATGCTCCCTGATTCTGCTTTTGGCATTATTAAACCATTGTCCTCTGAGGAAAAAAGAACCACTATCCCCCTCTGTCTTATGGAGCTTCAGACTGTAGGATATCAGTGGCTGGAAAGAGGATCTCAGAGTTTGTATATCGTATATCAACGTAGCAAGGCTCCTCAGAATGGAAGTCTGCTCATTTTCTTTTAAAAATGTAGACAAAGATGGAGGAGATTGTGCAAATCTGCTATTTACAGATGCTGTGGTGATTATCTGTGGAATGATCCTTACAGGGTTTGAGCCCCATTGTGCCCTAGCACACAAGAATTTTATTTTCCTGGAGAAGAAGCCATCCTGCAGGCACAGAAGACTCTTGATACACTTTTGCTGTCTACGAAGAGGCACCTCAGAATCTGCTCAGAGATAGCTCTGTGCTTAAATGCCACACTTTAATATCCTCTAATACAAAGTTAGAGAGCTCTGCCTGTTTCTTTTGTCTAGTTCTACTTGATAAGTNTTGATGGGGATGAGAGTGAAGTTAACAATATTATGTAATAACTTCTTATTGACTTTATATCCACTAAAAAATTATTTTTGCAGATACCAGATTGTACGTTGTAAGTAATTTAAACAAAAAAATTGTTACATTTCTTAGCAAGTTTTTGTTATTTTGCCGAGGTATTGTCTTTATATCAGTAATGCTTGGAAGAAAATCCACAATAACGTGAATCATTAGGGAAACAGCTTGTTTTTCATATTTGCTTTACAAATTTTGAAATAGCAATGAAAATGTTCACAATAGTTGACAACCTCAAGTAGTAGGTTTCATTGTTGCATCCACACACAAAAGCAGCATAAAACCAATATATATTGTTAACAGNTCTAAAGAACAGATAATTTATGACACCTGCAAAATTATTATGTCTCTTCTATACGGTTACTAGTCAGTGCTGCTTTGGTACGGTTATCTGATTGCAGCATAAACACCATGACAAGAGTGCTCATCGTCCTGCAGGCATTCTGGTTTTTCAGTCCTTTTCCACATGTGCCTAAATTGTTAAGATATGATAGAAAAGGGGGACAGGGCAGTTTGGAGAGGTTATGTTTAAGCTATTGCAGAGGTTTGGAAGGCCTGGACACTGTGGGAACCTAAGTCAGCTGGAGTGGAGGGGTTTGTGTTGAGGAAACAAGTCAGGGGCCAGAGAAACATCCAGTGCTTAGAGGTTCCTTAAACTCAAGATGTTTTCTCAACATGCAGAATCAGTATGTAAATCCAAACACAGCTGCCTGGTGAGTGATCAGAAAGAGGGAACTTTAATCTTTTTCTTTGACAGTTTGGATATTCTTCATCAATCAAAAAGAGGGGTTGCCGTGCGAAGCAGTTTTCATAGTGTTCTTTTTCAGGAAATTCTAAAGAAATATCATTATGACTTGCTTCAAAAAGATGTTTTGGCAAATTAAAAAAAAAAAAACAACTTTAATAGTCCATTTTCAGAAGAGTGTAGTTCCCCTCCTGACCTTCCTACCTTCCTCCCTTGCTTCCCTTTCTTCTTTTTCCTTCCTTCCTTCCTTCCTTCCTTNAACTCGTGGGTTGAGATAAAGACAGTTTAATAGGGAAAGCAAAAGCCGCGCGCACAAGCAAAGCAAAGCAAGGAATTCATTCACCACTTCCCATCGGCAGGCAGGTGTTCAGCCATCTCCAGGAAAGCAGGGCTCCATCACGCGTAACGGTTACTTGGGAAGACAAACGCCATCACTCCAAATGTCCCCCCCCTCCTTCTTCTTCGCCCAGCCTTATATGCTGAGCATGATGTCATATGGTATGGAATAGCCCATTGGCCAGCTGGGCCAGCCGTCGTGGCCACGTTCCCTCCCAGCCCCCTGCACACCTGGCAGGGCATGGGAAGACAAAAAGTCCTTGACTAGTGTAAACATTACCTAGCAACCACCAAAACATCAGTGTGTCATCAACATTATTCTCACACTACATCCAAAACACAGCACTGTACCAGTTAATAGGAAGAAAATCAACTCCATCCCAGCCGAAACCAGGACAACAGTGTAGAGCTCTATGAATTTTATATAGCCACAATTAAGAAAGGAAAGTATGTAAATTAATAGAAAAAGAAAACAATTTCCACAGAGTAAAATATCCTAAATTATATAAAGAAAGTATCATTCCGTGAGGAATACTAATTTAGATACATCAATAAGAACTCCTTTTCTAAAACCATAGTTTTAATTTAAGGATATTAAGACTTTTGCACAGATTAACATTCCTGAAGTATAACAGTTTTCCTTTTTCTTGTTTTTTACACTTAGTAGAGTACAAAAGTTATTCTTAACCACAGAGGAATTGTGATAATCTGTGAAGTAAAGAACAGGAATGGACCAGAAAAATATATAAAGATCTATATAATGATTTCTTCTGATATTTATCACGGAGGAAGTGTAATGCCAGATGATTTTCAGGAAAAATTTGGCTGAAATTATTATAGTTCAATACTGGATACATTTAAGGAAGAGTCAACAGGAAAGAATCTACTTCCTAAATTGAAGGAGTCCCTAAATTTAACAGTGTTATCCATTATATATAATGTTAATAATGTTAAGGATGGTAAAGGTAATTAAATGATTAGAGAAATGTTTCATCCTTCTTTTCATTAGCTATAGCCTGGATTTATTCAGCCTGATACACAGTGTGTCTTTTTTCACAACATATTCTGAGGCTGTTTCCTACCTTTGGAAATGCTGGTAAGTGAGATGGAGACAGTAGGTGTCTTAAGTCTTGTGATTACTGTGGAAAATAAATAAATAAAAAGCAGGGATCATTGTTTGGGGGAATTTGGGGGTGGAAAAACAGCATGTTGTAGGCAAGAAAATATCTTAAATTGAACACTAACAGGTGGCAGATGATTAGGTATATGTGTGTGTGGCGGGGACAATGAATGTCCAAAATCGAACCTTTGATCCTTCAATATTTTGTGCTCTCAAGTAGCAGTCACCTACTACTTGCTAGCTGCGACTGGTACAGACTGTGTGTAAATTTAAGGTAGCATCTGGACTAAGGAGAAGTGGCAAGTGTGAGTTCTACAGTTAGTAACAAGACATGGGACACAACCACGATTGCAAGACGTGCTGTGCTTCTGCATATAGACCATTAAGATTAGGAAAACTAAGGGCTGATGGGCCTGGGAAGAAATGGGTGTGCTAAAAAAAAGGCTTCCTGAAAAGAAGTGGCCTTGGAAAGAAGAGTGCCAGGGCCCTGAGGGCCCCAATGTCCCTGCTTCCCCCCAGGACTCCCCCCACCCTGCCTATGGCCTGGGACTCCATTCCAGCCCCCGGGGCCGTCAGTCCCTGCCCCGGCCAGGCTGCAGAACAATGTCTCCAGCCCTGCCACAGCCCTGCCCTGCCCAGCCGTAGCCACACCGAGCTGGGCCCACCTGCAGACCGATATCCTGGCCCAACCTCGGCCCATGCCCAACCCCACAGCCCTGCCCGGCTGGATCTGACCCTGGCTCCCCTGACCGAGACTGATCTTGGAACTCGCCCGTGGGCCAACGTGCCAGCCTGGCCTAGGCCCCTGCCCTGCTGGCTCTGTGATCCCCCTCAGCTCCCTGCTCACCTTCCCTCAGGCACCAGCCTCGCTCCAGCTCCTCCCTGACAGAGGGGAGTGGACAGAAGCAGTACAGCAGGAGCTGACACAATGTCCTGCCAACCTTCCCTGGCCAGCAGTGACCTCCCTGCTCTCTCTTGTTTCTGGCAGAAGATGGTGTCAGAAGTGGGATTTGATCCCATGTCTCCCAGGGTGTCTCACAGGTGAGGCTATGAATGCCTGCCCACAGGGGACCTGGATACAGGGCTTTGTTTGAGACCAAAGGAGAGCACAGCCCTTGCCCTGCCCAGTTCTCTCACTCCCAGCCCAGCGACACGTTCATGACATCCCACTTTCCCTTCTAAGAGTAATTAATGTGTAAATAACTGAAAACAATAAATGTAGATCAAGTCCTGCTTATTGTCTTCTTTTTTTTTTCATGTAAGTAGTACCCAAAAATTAGGAACTGGTGCAGCCTTGCAGGTAAAATGGGTTGTTGCTCCAAATATTTAGGATGGGATCATCTGCTGACAGGTTAAGAACAGAGCTGTATTTCAGTCTTGCAAGATCCACACTGAACAATTTGTCTGTGTTCCCTATTTTACATGCTGCTGCTGAAAGGCCAGACTTTGCCGTTGGGTGAGCTCATCCATCTGGGAGCAAAGGGCCAGCTCCCCGGCTCCAATGCACTCGTGCAACCATCTCCAGAGGTTGTCTGGGTGTGACCAAGAGCAACTCTTGGCCCTAGAAATTAAGCAAAGAACTTTTTCCTCTGGACTGACACTAATAGTTGTCCTTTGCTCATACTAAAAATATTCGCACTGCAACCCAGCGTGCATTAAGAAACTCCACAGTCCACTGTGCATCAAAAAAAACCCTCCCTGCAAAGCCAAACATCTGAGTTCATAATGGGTAAGTGCATTTAAACATATTTAAACATTTAAAAATCAGGTAAAGTTTTTGACACTTTACAATGTTCCCTATAAACATTAAGTTTTTAATGCAAGAACATAACACATTCAGCTACCTGCACCTAAAGTTTTTCCTTAAAAAGAATTATTAAATTTAAATCTGGTCATGTAAAGTATTGTTCTTTGTGATAATAAGTATGATAGGATTAATCATCAGAGACCACTAGAAATCTTCAAAGTTTGGAGCAGTTAGAAATCTCCTTCTATTATAATATCCCAAATCTCTTAAACACCAGACCTTGTGTGGTCCTCCAGATGATCTTTTGATAGCTCAAGGAACATTTACAAAGTAAAACTCTGTAATGATTTAAAGATGTGACCTGTCCTTTCTGCCCAGACCACAGCCATGCCTCCTGTAACCGATGCAGATCTTATATAGAATAATTGCATCATAAGAATGCATGTTTGTATATATATTAATTTTTGTCAGCATACATAATAACAATAGTTTTACATATTGTCATTACAGTGCAGAAATAAATAGTAATCTGCACAGAAGTGTTACAGCATGCTGTCTATGGTAAAAAAAAAAAAAAAAAAAAGACAAAAAATTCCTATACTTATAATTTAGAAAATGCAAAGCTCCTCCTTACCTGTTAAATTTCATAAATTATTTAATAAATTAATTATAATGATAAAAAGCAATAGTTTCATTCAACAGGAAAATTTATATTACCTTGATTCAAATATTCTTGTATTACTATATGCTATTTTTTCCTTCTTTTTGTTAAAGTATTGAATTCCTTTTTGTGTGTATAGATTGCACTCAGCAAAATTATTTGGCTAAAACTATTTCATTATTGAATTGAAACATTTCTAATAAAGCCAGTATTTCTCCTTTGAAGCAGTGATAAAAAAAATTCTTAATAAATTTTCAAAATTAAATGTTTCTATAATTTGAAATGTATTTTCATTTTAAAATTCTCTGTGATCACAGTTTTAGACTGATTGTAAATCACAACATAATGTCAAAGTAAGATGTATTTTACTGTTCCAATCACCACGCTTTCAGTGTCTCAGAAATGCTAGCAACTGAAAAAGATCAGTAACTTCCATGGTTAAAATGTGTTTTCTTAGGGATAAAGCAATAAAATTAAAGCTAAACTTGAATTTAGAGCAATATAACCCTGAAAGCTTCCTTGTATAGCATTTTTCAAATTTTTGTGAAACAAAATAATTTTTTTTTCAAATAATTTGAAATAAAATTTGGGGTGATACTCATTGTCTGACTTAACCTAAGATGTCTACAACACATTAACATTTGAACTTGGTTCTCTCTTTCTATAGGTCTTGTACAGAAATCAGCACTTTCAGGGGACAGTTAATTTATTTAACTTTAACTATTGTCAACAGTAGCAATTGAATGTCACCCTAGGAGTGCTACGGGACACAACACTCAGATGCCCACCTTTGGTCAGATGATTTCTTGTGATATCTGTGAAACAGGTTTCCAAAACCACAGAAAGTGTAGGACTGAGGATCCTCTTTTTAGCAGCAAAATGGACTCCTTGAACCAGACAAAGCAAGGACGTATTTGTGTTTTACACTCAGATGAGAACAACCTCCAAATTTCAAAGCTTTTATTAAAAATGATGGGAAGCAACCTCTTTCTCCCACCTCTTTACACTCATGTTCCCCCTGTATACAAATATCCTGCTGTTCTTCTTACTCTTTGGGACATTTGAATTTAGCTCCATGCTTATGGTTATTAATAATCTCAATCAAAATGCTGTATTCAACATTTCTTCTGTCTCTTTTCCTGCCTGCCAGCCCATGACTTTCTGCATGATTCAGTGTCCCACCCTGAGGTTCAGGCCATCTCTGTCTCTAGTTTTAAAAAGAAACAGGTGATGTTTTCATAGCTGAGCTGTGTTAGAATTAAAAATAACCATGCTTCATTAAATGAAGTTTTCTGATTTCTGATGTAATTCAATACACAGGAAAAATCTTTTGGATTAATATTTGTATGACTAGCTCCAGAACTGCTGACTGTGATCAGCTGTGTATCAGGTCAGGGGCTTTCATTTCTGGCTCTCTCCCATCTTTATTCTCTACTCTCAATCTGTTTTTAATGACTTGTTCTTTTTGTTGTTAAGTTTTAAATCACTACAAGTGTTTAAAAGGACATCTCTTTGTAGTAGTGTAGTTAATAAAATTCAAAGTGATTTTCAAGGATGCATGGGAATATGAGTTTAAAAATAGAAAAATAAAAATCAAAATCTGAGGACTCATAAATCATAATGTTTGCCACATAAAGAATGGACAGGAAGTTGTTCTGCTTGAAAATCCCTACCAAGGGATATTAACATAATCTCTAATACATGTTCCTCTGATTTTTTAATAGTTATAATAACACAATAAGACTGAAATAAGACAACAAGAAAGATATGAGATGCTGGAGCATGTCCAAAGAAAAGTAACGAAGTTGGTGAAGGGACTGGAGCACAAGTCTTCTGAGGAGTGGCTGAGGGAACTGGGACTGTTTAGCCTGGAGAAGAGGAGGCTGAGGGGAAACCTTATCACAGTCTACAACTACCTGAAAGGAGGTTGTAGTGAGGTGGGGGTCGGTCTTTTCTCCGAAGTAACAAGCGATAGGACGAGAGGAAATGGCCTCAAGTTGCGCCAGGGGAGGTTTAGATTGGATATTAGAAAAAATTTCTTCACCAAAAAGGTTATCAAGCCTTGGAACAGGCTTCCCAGGGAAGTGGTAGAGTCACCATCCCTGGAGGTATTTAAAAGATGTGTAGATGTGACACTTAGGGACATGGTTTAGTGGTGAACTTGGCAGTGCTAGGTTAACAGTTGGACTCGATGATCTTAAAGGTCTTTTGTCATCTAAATGATTCTATGATTCTATGTTTCTATGAAATTGTTTTAGGTTTTTTTCCTTCTTTTTTTTTTTCTTCCCACCAAAGAATTTGTNTACGTTTTTTCTGACATGACAAATTCTGCATGGAAGAAACTCTCCCATTCTCCTCTCTTCTCTTTCCAGCTATAAGCAGCTGATTTAAATCTGTGTTTTACAGGTAGATAGATGGCTGTTGTAACCAACAGATAATGGAACTTCATTTTTCTGACTAGAAACCATGTCAAAGTCTTAATTTCTGTTACTGTTGAAATCGCACAGAATAGAAATTAATCTGAAGGGAGATTATGTGGAAGATTTAAATAAACTTTTATTTGCTATATAGTTTTTCAAGAAAGTGAACATAACTATTTATCTAATTTTTCTGCCAATAACAAGCATAGATTTATTTTCCAATATCTCACTGAAGTAAAGGAATAGTTTTATCTTTAATATGAAATTGAGGTACATAGGAACTGCACCTTTAATTCAACAGTTCTAAAAGGAAATATTTAATTTCAGAAATGCTTTTTTTGCATAAGAAATGTTTTTAAAGGGCATTTAACAGCCTATCTATTCAAGATAGTTCTTTTCATTAAAAAAATCATTCAGCAAAAATGTCAAGTCTTAAATAATGTTGAAAACAACAGAAAATGAAATAGTTCATATTGAAACAAGCAGTTACTTTATACTACCAAAAAAGAAAAAGAACAGGCAAACCCACTTTTTGATTGGCTTAAATAAAATATAGTAGGAAGGAGCATGGTGCAACAGCTACCATTGGCGACACCACCCTTAGAAAGAATCTTCCTATGTGGCTCCAGACATCTCTTTCCCGCAAGCCAAATTACGGCTTTTAATAATTCATTAGCATGAGCTTTACATACTACAAAAGAATTAAGGATTTGTGCCAAATTCTGTATGTCAAGACAGTTATGTTAACACATTAAAATATCATGTTCAGTAGGCATTAAAATGATGTATAGTGTCCTAGAATGATGTAAAAGTCTCTGAAAGCTTTACAGGCAAAATAGTTTAAAGGGATATAGTCATAATTAATTGTCTTTGAAACCATATATTAATACCAGAAAGAACAGACAAAACTCTGAATGAACATTGCTATCTGTAAAATGCCCCTGATATATGTAACTTAGTTTTAATTAAAAACTGTCAGTTTTCCAGAAACTTCCCATCAAAATTATTTAATTCTCTGGACATCATTCATCTCAGACTCTCCAGTCTTTCAGTGTTGCTCAAGTTCATTGCTAAAGGCCCTCCACCTCTGTAATGTAAGACAACCTTCAGGTATGAGACAGATATTCAGAAAACACCCTTGCTGGCTATTTGTATTTTATAGAAGGCAGAGCACTGTCTCCTCGGTAACATGAAGGAAAATATTTCAGGGGGAAAAAAGTGAATCAAAGTCCCCCAGCATTGTGGTGTTTTTACACTTCTAACTTCCTTTGTTTTGAGTTGCTCCTTTGTACTCCTAAAACTATGCTGTACCCATCCATATTGTTTCACCATGAAACAATTCAAAACAAAAAAGCAGTACTTCAAGTACTTTTCTTATAAGAAAGATAGGGACAAACTTTTTAGCAGGGCCTGTTGCAACAGGACAAGGGGGAATGGTTTGAAACTAAAAGAGGGTAGATTTAGACTAGATAGAAGGAAGAAATGTTCTACAGTGAGGGTGGAGAAACACTGGTACAGGTTGCCCAGAGAGGTGGTAGATGCCCCATCCCTGGAAACATTCACGGTCAGGTTGGACGGGGCTCTGAGCAACCTGATCTAGTTGAAGATGTCCCTGCTCATTGCAGGGGGATTGGACTAGATGACCTCTAAAGGTCCCTTCCAATCCAAACTATTCTATGATTCTGTGAAAAAAGGATTCAAATCACTGTAGTGAAGCACTCACATGCCATTATACGTTTGCTGTCAGTATTTCACACACCGGAATCCTGCTGATAACAGAGTTCAACTTTTCCCTTTATTGTGGACTTGCAGAATAATGAAGGGTGAAATGGACACTGGGAGGTGAGTACTGCGTGTATCGGGATGGATTAGTGTGAAAGACAGCTAGCCCATGAACTGAAAATGGCCCTGGTGCAGCTAAAACAGGAGGCAGAAAACAGGCTGGAGAGGACTGGTGAAGCCTGAAGGAGTTCTGTATGAGGAGAATTAATTGTTTTCAGAAGAAAGGGAGAAGCAGTCAAGATGAGTCAGGCAAGAACGGGTATGAAACCTGGAGAAAGACAAGATTTTAAAGCTGTTACTTTATACAAGTTTGCTTTCTTTTATTACTCTTCAGATATTAATGTCCTAATGGTTTTTCCTTTCTACTGGGTTGCAAGTAAACACTTGGAGGTCTCACAGACTGCTTTTTACAGTGAAGGAAAAATCACAGATATGAAATCTGGATTTATTTTAAGTATAAGCCATTTTTATTTGTATTCACACCTGCTATGAAAAAGAGATTAAAAAGAGCATGCCAGGCACACTCTTCTTCAAGTTACTTTCTTTTCCAGACACTCAATACCAACTCCTCAGGGAGTAGCTCTACCTCAAGGACTGAATTTCAACAAAACTCAAACTGAAACACCTTCTAGTGCTTACACACCTCCTTTTATATGGTACTTTGCTTAACTCAGATATCATGTTTTCACATCTTTCAAAGGCTGAACATTTTTTGAACAGAAACAAAAACAAAAACAAACACAAAAACAAAAACAAAAACCCCCCCCCCCCAAAAAAAACAGACAAAAATACTAACACAACATGAACTCAAGCACATGAACTGCTTCAGAGCTCTGAAGTACTAATTTAGGACTGAATTACTAACTAGTTGAATGTACAGTTATTGAGATACAACAAAACCTACTAGCTCCTTCTACTTCTTTCCCACATGCTAGATTCCTGCTTGACCAACCTGATCTCCTTCTATGATCAGGTGACCCGCCTAGTTGATGAGGGAAAGGCTGTGGACGTGGTGTACCTGGACTTCAGTAAAGCCTTTGACACTGTCTCCCACAGCATTCTCCTGGAGAAACTGGCGGCTCACGGCCTAGACAGGTACATTCTTCGCTGGATAAGAAACTGGCTGGACGGCCGAGCCCAAAGAGTTGTAGTCAATGGAGCTAAATCCAGTTGGCGGCCGGTCACGAGTGGTGTTCCCCAGGGCTCAGTTTTGGGGCCAGTGTTGTTCAATATCTTTATCAACGATCTGGATGAGGGGATCGAGTGCTCCCTCAGTAAGTTTGCAGATGACACCAAGCTGGGCGGGAGTGTTGATCTGCTGGAGGGCAGGAAGGCTCTGCAGAGGGACCTGGACAGGCTGGATCGTTGGGCCGAGGCCAACTGCATGAGGTTCAACAAGGCCAAGTGCCGGGTCCTGCACTTCGGCCACAACAACCCCAGGCAACGCTACAGGCTTGGGGAAGAGTGGCTGGAAAGCTGCCCAGAGGAGAAGGACCTGGGGGTGCTGGTTGACAGCCGGCTGAACATGAGCCGGCAGTGTGCCCAGGTGGCCAAGAAGGCCAACGGCATCCTGGCCTGTATCAGGAATAGTGTGGCCAGCAGGAGCAGGGAGGTGATCGTGCCCCTGTACTCGGCGCTGGTGAGGCCGCACCTTGAGTACTGTGTTCAGTTTTGGGCCCCTCACTACAAGAAGGACATTGAGGTGCTGGAGCGTGTCCAGAGAAGGGCAACAAAGCTGGTGAAGGGCCTGGAGAACAAGCCTTATGAGGAGCGGCTGAGGGAGCTGGGATTGTTTAGTCTGGAGAAGAGGAGGCTGAGGGGAGACCTCATCGCGCTCTACAACTATCTGAAGGGAGGTTGTAGTGAGGTGGGGGTTGGTCTCTTCTCCCAAGTAACCAGCGATAGGACGAGAGGAAATGGCCTCAAGTTGCGCCAAGGGAGGTTTAGGCTGGACGTTAGGAAAAAATTCTTTACTGAAAGAGTGGTCAGGCCTTGGAACAGGCTGCCCAGGGAAGTGGTGGAATCACCATCCCTGGAGGTATTTAAAAGACGTATAGATGAGGTGCTCAAGGACATGGTTTAGTAGGCATAGGGGGTGTTGGGTTGACGGTTGGACTCGATGACCTTAGAGGTCTTTTCCAACCTTAATGATTCTATGATTCTATGATTCTATGATTTATCTATTTTTGCCTTAACTTTACACATCAATAGTGACTATATTTGCCATGTTCATTTTCTCCTCTGCCCATTAATAAGTTAGGGAATAAAGCAACGAAGTACATCAGGAGAAAGAAGTTGTACACTATGCTTTAAATTGTACAAACTGCTCACTGGTTGTAGTAAGGAACACTTCAGAAGTAATAAAGAAAGGTCTTGATTAATGCAAGAATTTGTGATATTGTTCAGTGTTCAAAGGGCAGTACTACAGCCTTTTATCAAGTACAGCTGATTCTCTTCTTTGAACTTCCATGTTTTTCTGTGTTTCCATCTGCTCTCAGGGAGGACAGCAGACAGATTTCATCCTTCTTCTTAGCTTGTAAGAAATATAGCACATCCGTGTCTTCCTGATTTTTTCATTTTATTGAAGCTAATGACATCTCCAACAAATTACACGCATATGGAAAATAGTGAACAGCCCTTAGAGGATACTTATAAACAGTTTTTCAGTTTACATTCTCAGTTCAACATTCACTTTGAAGATTTCCATTTATTTTTTTCTCCTAATTGTCACAGAATCATAATCCCTTTCATAGATCTCTATATATTAAAAAATGATAGATAGATCACAGTTATCTCAAGGATAAGAATGATTTTCAATAAGTGTTGAACAGTTGGACAGCTCTGCTGGAAATAAACTTGGTCTAAATCTATCCCAGATGTATTCAATCTGACACCAATTGTACAGAACCTTAGAAAACACTTTTTGTGAAGGTCTGCAGGGTTCAACAGTGCTACCTCTTGGGAGTTCACTGTGTTACTGTAACTTTGCTTGACATGGGCTCTACACAGAGCTCATTAATCAGTGCAGCAGAGATGGTGAAAGGAGATCTGGGATTACTTGGTTGACAGAGATAACCCAACTCCTGTCATTTCACCACCAAAGTCTATAGTGTTTTTTTTTCTTTATAAGAACTGGATTTACCCAGAAACATGTGTAAGATGCTGGCATGTGTGGCAATGGTGATAGAACAAATCATGGATTCTGTAAGAGAATCTCATTATGATCTTTCTGGTTTAGGAGACATCACATGCAAAAACTATTTTGAAGGACTTCAGGGAAAAATACCTTAAAATAGGCAATATTATTATATGTTTATGTGTGAATCTTACAAACTACAGGTTAATTTGCACTCTTTCTATCAAAACTAAGGAAAGTAATTTTACTAAAAGGGCTACTAAAAGACAGTCTATAGTTAGGTAAATTATCAAGAAAAAACTCTTTTTAATATTTCGAACTTCCAAGTACTGTTAAGATTGAAGCTATACACATTGATTAATCTTTCAAGTGTATGTTTCATGGCATTGCAGTTAAGCTTTGTACCTACAAGGGAGAACTACAATCTGCTCCTGAGTAACACAGTGTGACAGCTAAGAAGCTCATCACAATTTTCTTTAGTGCCACATCACTCCTCCACAAATGCCTCAATTTTGCATACACTACCAATATCATGCTGGCTTAAAATACTATCTATTGTCGGATAATTTGTCTCATATTTTATAATCTGATTAAACAAACTCAGAAAGGTGATGTTGCTATACCAGCTTTAATTCCTGGTAAAATCCCACTTCCTTTAGTTAATATCACCATATCTTTCTAAGTTAAGGGCAGATGATGGAATTTCAATTAATCCCCTACACTTACACAATTTATTTCCAAGCTGGCAGAATTTCAGTTGGTTCCTTTATGGAATCATGAAGTTCATTCTCCACAAGGATTTTAACACTCATTAAATTGAATATCATGACACTCAGTGCAAATGTGACGTGCTTCTCTGGATTATTGATTTTTTTAAAAAAATCAAGACCAAGGGAAGAGGATATTTTGTTCATCTATCTGTGTCTTAAGAGATAGTACTTGTTTCTGTTAAATGCAGACAATGGAGAATGGAAAACTGCTGTGTTTTATATGGCTTTAAGGAACAATAATGTGCAGATGAAGGACTGGCATATCTTTAGGTACATCTAGGTACATGTTTAAATACATCATTATAGAGTTTTTTGAAAGTTTTGGGTTTTGTTTTTTGCTTTTTATCTTAAACTTTTGATATTGTTATGCCTCTTATCCAGTAATGCTATAGTAGAAAAGTGATGGATAGCAAGTTTAATTAATTGAATAAGGTTGGAGGGCTAGTAGCAGGAGTTGATTTGCATTTAGCACAGTTATGGTATTCATTGTTTTAAAACTCACTAAGTCGGTTCTTGCTTCTGGGTAAAAGCTATCAGGTAAAATGACATTGGCCTATGTGCCACCAGTGTTGTGTCAGAACAAAGGATGCAAACATTTTCTGGTGTAAATACTTGCTTCTGATGTCCTTTTCTTTCAATTATTGTTACTGGTACCTGAATTCAGTAGCATTGAGTATTTTCTTACTGTGTTAATAATGTGCTATTAATTCACCTTGCTAAAGGACATAAAAATAAGATAAATTCAAAGACATCTTTTCTCAATTTTCAACTCAACCAACACTTGATTTTTTTCTGATCCTGTAGATGATTTTTAGTTCAATTGACAGTGCTCATTCCAGTGCCTTTTAACTTAATGTTTCACACATGCAAAAAGATACAATATCAAATGCACTGAATTTCATTTAAACTCACTATGGAGATAAAACAACATTTATTTTTCAAAGTGGTATGTTTGAAAAATATGCTAACTTGTTAAATCTAGAATGGGGGTGCTTCACATTGTTTTTGCTTCTTTTACTGTAACATAATCTTTGTATGTATCATGCAATCTGCAATATTGCAAATGGAACAAATCAGAACAGGCATTGGCTAACTGATTAACATTCATTCAATAATAAAAAGAAAAAGAATAGTGTGTGTGAATTATAATTAGCCATATGTGTTTACAATAAAAATCCTAAATAAGATGCTATTGGCTTTACCATTTCTTTGTAGTATGCAAAACCGCCCACATAACATACAATGCTGTGCAGATTTCAGACTTTGTGCATGTCTGGTCCTAAATGTAATCATTTAAATATGTTTTAAAATAAATGTTTGGTCTCCTATAGGATGACAAGCAACAAGGAGATGATCCTTCCCGTCTGCTCAGCACTGGTGAGACACATCTGGAGTACTGTGTCCATTTCTGGGCTCCCCAGCACAAGAGAGACATGGACATACTAGAGAGAGTCCAAGGCCACAAAGATGATGGATTGGAGCATCTCTCCTGTGAGGAAAGGCTGAGAGAGCTGGGACTGTTTAGTCTAGAGAAGAGAAGGCTCAGGGGGCGGGAGGGTGCAAAGAGGACAGAGCCAGGCTCTTTTTAGTGCTCAAGGACAGGACCAGAGTCAATGGACACAAACTGAAATACAGGAGGTGTTGTCTGAACATCAGGGAAAACTTTTTTACCATGAAGGTGACTGAGCACTGGCACAGGTTGCCCAGGAAAGTTGTGCAGCCTCCATGCTTGGAGATATTCAGAAGCTGCTTGGACAGAGTCCTGGGCAACTTGGTCTAGGTGGCCCTGCTTGAGCCCTTCCAACCTCAACCATTCTGTGATTTTGTGATTCTGTATGACCCTCGTTAGATCAATATTTTATCATTATTTCAAAATTAACATTGGAAGATAAATGCGGTGTGCTTATGTTTATATTATTTATATTCATATTTATAGTTCTATTTAATTCATATTCACATTCATATTAATATTTAATGCCCATATGTACTTCTACTACTTTAGCTACTTTGTGTTATCCATTTCATTGTTCTTTTTGAACTCAAACATTTAGAAAGGTTTGTAAGGACAGCTTGTTTTTTTATTGGAACAGCTGACAGAAAAAGTATGACCTTTCTAACACCCGCAGATTACCTGCAGATCATACTGATGCCCACTCAACTTCTTCATGGGATATAGAGGTAAAGAAAAAACACCTGAAAAGCAGTAATCATGAACATATTATTCCTTGAAAGGAATAATTTATGTTCAGCCAATAAAACTACTATTTCCTTGAACAATTCAATTTTCTAGCTATGAAATTTTCTTTCCAGGTGTCCAATGTACCTGACCATGGTACAGAGAAAAGGGAAATCACCTGCCCAATAACTCAGTGAGCTCAATCCCTACCAACACTATCCTATTGAAAAGAAGGGAAAAATGCCAGATTCTCACACTTGTCTGCTTGGGGACTTCACCCAGGAGAATTGTGCAACTATATTGTGACTGTTATACTGGTATAAATCCCCCCTGAACTCTGTTTCAACATGAACATTGCCTTAATACAGTAATTTCTCTCCTCCAGTGCAATTATTTCTTTGGATTCAGTGTCATTATTTAAAAAAAAAAAAAAAATTGTTTGGAAAGGGTGTCCACGTGGGGAGTTATCCCTTCATGGTTGTAGGAGTGCAATTACACCGCTGCAGTTGTACAACAGAAATACCACTTAATTACAGTAAGTGCCTAAAGATCTGTCATATATACTTCTTTCTTTCAGATCCCAACCATTTAATGGCTCCAACGAATATGTTTCTGATGGAATGGTTAACAGAAAGGATACTAACCCTACATGCATTTAAGAGAAATAGAAATGAGAGTGAGCCCTTGACAGAAAAGGAAGGGTTAGTCATAGTAGAGAGTGATTGAGCTCTAGATTAAGACACCTAAAATTAGGAACACATGTTTAAGTGTCTAAACTCCCATTAGAAGAAGCTAATGTCTAATAAATACAGTCAGGAAACAACTCAAATGCCTCTGTGGCATGATTCAGTATCCAAAACAAAGGCTTTTAGTGCTGTGCGAGGTGTAGGATAGCCAAGTTATCTCTATAGCTTTGGCGAGTATACCGCCTAGCCTACAGAAGACACTTGCCCTTCTTGCTAGTGGATAATATGGCCTCTAGGGCATCCAAATGGCACTGTGCCCGTATGCAATCACATCCCACTGCAGATGTTGGTGATCTATAATGGGAATCGGAGCATTCAGGTGCTGTTGGCAGGTGCAGTGCAGAACTTCTAGGAAAATCAATTACCTTCTAGAGTGGTAGCAATGCAGAATTACCTAGTGCAGCTTGAATGACTCCACATGTTTATGTCTAGAAAAGGAAATCCAGTGTGCAATTAATCTGAAAACAAGAACACATGTATACCTAAATTTGGGGTTGACTTACCTCAAATTAAATTTCTGGAGCATCTACGTTGGTGTCACCTTAATAGATCTCTAAGCTCCATTGTATTGGTTAGGTTTTCAATTCAATTTCTTAAATATAGACCTCCAGTAACATTTGAGATGCCCAGGGGTATCCTGTCAGACCTCCAACCATTGAACCAGAAGAACAGGTTTCTTCCATAGCTCATGTGTCATATCTGCCAGCTCCTTGCATATATATTTTGATTATCTTGGGCACCTCAGATGTTTCTAGAGGTTTATATTTAGGTAACTGAATCAAATTATAGGTTCTTCACTGTAATAGTCATTTAGATAATTGAGTAACATGTAGACACTTAAGGATCTTAGTCTTGTACTGAATCCAAGGTTCTAGTATCAAACAGAGGGAGCTATATTTTACTTTGTGACTTGGACACTCAGCAGTGCACTAGGGATCCCTGTAACAGAAGTTCAAGAAACATTTTTATTCAGACAACTACAGAGCTTCTAGAAGTACAGGGAATATTTCAGAGTTGCTTTTCTGTATCTAATAGCCTCGGAAAGATCTAGCATGTCTATGTTCTTCATATTCATCTATTCACAAAAGGCTACTGTAGATAATATCAATAGGCTTCCGTCATGCTTGAGAGCAGAAAAATACAAAGCACAAATAATTATTTAGCTGTATGCTAGTGCATGTGGTGCTTTAGTTAGTAAAGAAAGAAAGACAGATTTTGTAATACAAATAATTTTTATGGGAGTTGAACATCTCTCTGGTTCTGTACATATGATAAACTCCCTATAAATTTTAGTGAGCCTTAACAACCAACTTTTTCACACCAGCATGTTAGCTCTTTTTTCCTAACATATCCCAGTGAAATTACTCAGAAAAGCTCTCAGTTGTGGTAGAAATCTGACACATAAGCAAAAGATAAACCTACAGATTATTCTTTGAAGTAAAATTGCATTTGAACTATTTTCTTTTAATTTGCAGTACCCTTTGAGAACTTAAATAGCATTTAGAGTATCTTTTCTTAAGGTATCTCAGTGTACTGACTGAAAAAGGTTCCTATTATACACATCATGTCATATTTTCCCATTTCTTTGTGAAATTGAAAGTAAAACAAAAAACGCAGAATTTAGAAATCTAGAAAACCAGAAAACCAGTTGTAACTACAGTTTAAACCATAATTCAGGGATTTGCAGGCTTGGCTCCATGTTTACTAAATCAGTTGGTACAAAAATGGAATAATTTGCAGTTGATTGTGGATTATTATCTGAACAGTCAGTCTTTCTGACATAAAACTCATTATATCTATTTGCACTACAATACCATTTGCAACCGGCATCACAAATACAACAACAATAAAATTGGATTTCTTTTGGGGCTGTGGTTTTGCTGCTCTAACATGAGAGCAAGAAAACATTGTACCAACAGTTGCAGAGTGATATTTGAAAGAGAAAAAATATACAGATGTACAGATATACAAATATATCTGCCCTCTCTGTCACCTTTATACTCCACATTTTCTGCAAAAGCCTACTTACTAGAGATTTTGTACACAAAGGGGCATGTGCTCCATATACCCCTGTGTATCACTGCTTAAACACTCAGCTAAAAAATAATATCCTAAATTATAGTTTTGAATTAATGGACCAGTGAAAAGCCTTTATTAACCTTCAGGAAGAATTTGTGACTCTCTGTCATCAATACTTTAGCAAAATGTGAGTGGAGAGAGTTAACATATAAGGATTGTTGAGACTTCCATTCAGTTCTATGTGATTTTCCCCAGAAGATCCATAAAATATCTACTTCTATTCATCCAAAAGAGTCACTTCCTTCATTAAAGATATATCTAGAGAACAAGTATTTGGAATAGTTAAAGTAGCATTACTACTATTTGTGAGGTGAATATTGACAGAATTATGGAGGTAATTTTGCCTGTATCTAGTATATGCTGCCTTCTAGCAGCTAGCATGGTGGTTGAGAGAACACCGCAGTCCACTGTCCATATCTCAAAATCCATTTAAGTTTTTCATTTTTTTGTTTCTCTCCACATGTTGGTGCTTTTTTTAAAGAAAAAACAAACTTAACATGTGGTACTTCATCCTCAAAGGGTATGTGTTCCTACGCCATGTGCAATGGAATAAATTCACAACACTTTTGTTTCTAAGAGTCGCATGACTAATCCATCATGCACACACCAATAGAAGTTTAAATTCAAATGCTTTAATGGTTTCAGGAAACCCAAATAACTTTTGGGTTTTATGGGAACACTCACTGCTCACTGCTGACAAGAAATGAGACTCAAAATTCCATTTATTAAAATAAATGTTTCCCAGAATCAGGAATAACAAGACCATGAAGCTAAAATTTAACCATGACTCCTGCTTTGTTTGTGCTGCTCTTCTCACACTTATTTTATGTGTTAGAAAAATACAGATTTTACGGATATCATCAGATATCTTTGTATATTTTTTCAGAAATCTTGGAAGGAGAAATTAAGAGTAACAACATAAATGACCAAAGAATTCAGCAAAACTCTCTTAGAATGCTCAGGAAAGTTAAATAAAAGAGAATGTGAACAATGTGAAGTCCACCTTATCTTGTAATTGAGATGTACTGCAAATATTCCAACTATTGTGCAGACATGGACAGGTAAGGTTTCTGCTAACTAATAATTAACATTTACCTTAGAAGGAATTTCACAACCTTCCTTCAAACGAGGCACCTAAACTTTGAGAGGAGAAGGTAAATACATAGTGGAGATACCTTTAATGAAGTTTAACAAAGAAATTATTGTCTGTGAGGTATCAGACCTTTTCTCTCTTTAATTACGTTGGCATAGGAGCTGATTCAAAGCAAACTGAACATTGAGGAAGATTTCCACTTCTTTTCATGGACTTCTGATTTGGCCCAGCATAATGAGAAATGTTTAAATAAGTGCAGATACTCTACTGTTAAACCGATAGCAGTCAGATGAAAACCGAGCTCATTGTTCCTTAACATTCTTTTTTAAGATAAATATACAACTGGAGATAATTTTCAAAGCCCATTTGAGCAGAAAGATCTTTTTATTCTTTTCTTCATGGTAGCTTTTATTTTTTCTTCTTCTTTTTGTTGTTGCTGTTTTGTTGTTTTTGTTTGGTTTGGGTGTTTTTTCCCCTCTTGGCAAAGTGATAGTATCTTTGAACTTATATTAAAAGAAGATGTAACTTTAACTGGATATGGAATTTGTTTGACTGGAAGCCATAGTATAGTCTCAGAAAACAGTGCTGGTTCTTACAATTAATTGCAGATTTCTTAATTTACCCTGGGAAAACAAGGTCACATATGTGTATGTTGGGGATACAGATTCTGAATGTATATGCTTAGAAATAATGTTAAGAACAACAACAATAAAAAAGCAAATTAAGACATTTGAAAAGAAGCAGGAATATTTATGTGTTATGTTAGTAGACCTTTGAAATAGATGGTGAAGGCAATGTTCCAGAATTCATTGAAAAGAGAGAAGAAAAATCCAATTATTAGACTCCTTATTTCAAGAATGTTTATGGCCTCATTATTCTCTTTAATGGATTAAAACTAAAGATTAAAAACTTGGATATGGTACAGAATTTCTGACTTTAAAGGAAGAATGTACTGATCCAGTCTTGATCTGTAACCACTGAAAATGCTCCCAATTATATGTCCTAATTTTAACTAAAGTGTTTAAATATTTCATCATTTGAACACTGGTTTAGCTGTTCTTTTAATTCTCTTCTTAATTTTTTCATCACATTTGTAAGTCAGAGGTTGCATTTTTTATTTTTAAGGAATTTTTCTGAAAGGGTAAAACAAATAAACATATATCACTGACAACTGACTGCCTGATGCCAGCCATAGAAAAAGTTCGGTAAACATTTTTTCAAGTCTCTTTTCTTTCCTAACGTTCCTTAGACTGAATGGACTACTGAAAGCCACTCATTCAGCGAGGTGGTAGCCTGGAAAAAAGGGAGTCAGGATCTAGACCAAGCTGTTAAAAATAATTACCCAAGACCAGGGAACCTGCTGCTTGCATTGTGTGTTTAGCCATTAAAAAGTTATTACACTCATATTGGTTGTCACTAGATAACACAATGTTCTCAGTGTGCTAGGGTATTATATTAGCAACCTATAGGGCTTCCATTATTGATAACCTAAAAAAAAAGACCAGAAGTAGGGCAGGAAGCACAGTTCCTTTGTGGGAGAGCAGGCAAGAAGAGAGCCTCAATTTACAAGCACAAACATAAAAAGCTCTCGTGTCCTGTTAAGCTTTTATAGATACCTATTTTATGAGCTTGTACATATGATCATAATGCCTGAAAAACACTCTTTCTCTGCAGAGATATTACCTTATTGTGTTCACTCCTCTTTGATTATTCTTTGAATTCCTATCTTCTTCAGCCAAATGAAACGTTAAGGAAACCCCTTCTTCCCAAAGAAAACAATTGCACCCAACTTTGTTCAACATGAGGAGTTCTGGGTAAGGTTCTAATCCTTCAAGTACTCATGTGTTTGATTAGGTTTATGAAGAATATTACTGAGCTCATTGTGACCACTTGCACACACAAAGGCAAATGTATGGGTCAGCAGTTATAGAGTTGGGAACAGTTTTATTTGAGTTTGTATTGTGTATTAAGAGGCTGCTGATAATTTTAGTAAAAAAATTTTACAGTACACTAATGGAAACAAATTGAAAGGCACTTGTAAGATTAGAAGTGCACAATATCATACCATAGCTGAGTGCAGGATAAAGAACTGACAGAGGCAAGAAACAAAAAAAGGGATGAAACTAGAAACAAAACAAAAGCAATTACTGTAAATTAAATACTCTCTAGGGAGAAAAGGATTTTGCAACCTACTCAATACCGGCATTGGTCAGACAAACTCTGGGAAAAATGTCTGGGAAAAATCTGCAGAGGGGTCAATAAATGGAAATACAATAAAAATATGTTTTAGAAAAGAATATAATAAATATTTTGCTTTCTGTACTTCAGTCAGAGAAAGTCCATATTTAAAGGTAATGACTATTTGTGATGCCTCATTTTTTAAATTTTTCTTACACCAGCATTCCCATTCCTTTTCAGAGTGATATTTTCAGGATTTTTTAAATTATATGAAATAAAATAACTCATATGCATCTGATTTTTCATAAAATATGTAGTTGTGATCTTCCACACATTTTGTGTGTGTGAGTGGGATACTGATTTCATACTGTTTCTCAACCTGCTTTAGGGACTTCCTGAAACATGACAGAATGAGGAGCATGAACCAGACAATTATAATATATCTTACTCATTTTACTTTGTGAAAAACTTTTTCTATTGCAATATGTGTTAAAAAATGGACACCTGCCATTAGAAGGCATCACATTTGTCAGGTGAGTAATAAATTCCTAGAGTAAAATTAGCAGTACACTTTAAGAAAAGAACATATGAAAGCTGTGTTCATGCCATTTGGTCAGAACAGAAAACTAATATTAGAAAAAAACCAGAATTGCAGCAATTTAGCTGGCTGTATTATTTTCTAAAATACCAGTTGGACAAATGTGTATGAGAATTGCCAAACTAAGTAAATTTCAGTGTTAAAAAGGAAATCAAAGAGACTTTACATCCAAAGTTTATTTTCCAGAAGTACAACTCAGAGACGAAAGCTATTCATCCATCTCATGTTACACCTGGCACCCAGTCTTTTGTTTGATAAATTTTTCTGCCAGACTTATCCACTTCCTCAGCATATTGCTAAATATTGAATTAAGGCATAGCTGAATCCTTGCCTATCAGTTAAATTCCCATGGCACAAGCTACAATAGACTCATCTCCAGGGCATGAGTCCACGTGCAGGAATTACAAGACATTCCACAGCATGAGTAACCAAGTGACCTGTAACAATACATATGTTGTTCCCACGTTTCCAAAATACTTTGTCCAGCTGTCTCAATGCATACAGTACGCTGGGAGACAGCTGGCCAGCCATCTAAGAAGCAAGCCAAAGCACATAGCTGCTCTTTTCTGACCCCTTATATACATTGTGCTACCTGAAAAATACACCTTGGGACTCAGCTCGTCATTAAGTGAACTCCTGGGCGGATAGGCTTTTGCTCCCATGCAGAGGGAAAAATGGAGGGACTTCATGTGTTAAAGTACTGTCAGCTGCGATGGGAAAACATTTGCTATTCAGAAAGGGATGAACTCTATTCCCACTGTGAATGTTGGCAAAAATTTGAGTAACTAAGATTTGATCTGGTGATACAACTTAGTGATCTGATCTAAAACTTGGAAACTAGAACCCTTAATTTCTGTTTTCACCTCTACCACTCATGTAAGCTTGACAATGGGCCCAGTCATGTAATTTAAATGACCTTCATTTGAAACATCAAATAAACTGTGAAAACTGATGTTACTACCTTTGTGGGATGTTGTAGGAACTCTTTTTCTGCACTTCAACCAGGTAGGGATAGATAGTGCCAGAGATTCAAATTTTGGTCTAGGAAACATATAATATTCAGTGTTACTGCCCGTAATTTACTCCAGATAGGCAGGAAGGTATTGTTAGACTTTCATACATGCTTTACCTGCTGACATAATATGTCTTGTACACACGTCTCACAAAATTATAGTTGGATAAAATAAGCAATTATACAAATAAATAGCATCATAATCATACATCAAGCAAGGACTGCCTATAGCAGACTCAAAATACCACTGACTATTCCTATGTTTATATTTATATATGGGGTAGTTTATTATAGTATTCTTTTAAGTTTGAAAGCATTTGAACACAAAATACAAAATGTTCTCTGCAAAAAAATGAAGCAACACAGGAAAAATAATTCATTAAGGTGAAGCATTTCAGAATTTTGCTGAGGATGCAACACTCTAAGTACCTCAGCCTATCTAAACAGTATTTAATATTCAACCACATGCTGCAATTTCAAGTGTATTATTAACTTTCCATCCTTTCATTGTACTACTGACTTGCTTCATGAAAAGATGCACATCTGCATATTCTAATTACAGTCAAGTGCAAAGTGAGAATCTTCTGATTGATTTCTATTGGTGCTGGATCAGGCCCATCTGTGGCTGGATTAATTTTCAAGATGGATTTTAGAAATGTACTAATTATATAAAATCAACCTTTTCTTTGATAAAAAGGGCTATAATTACATCTTGAGGATGGTAACAGTCTACACATAGGAGCTGAAGTATATTATCCCCTGTAGGCTGCAGGTGCTGCCCATTCTGAAAAAAACGCTGATAAATTTCCCGCCTGTTTCCATAATACCAAAATCCAGATGCTCGTAACATTTTAAAACTCACTTTTAGCAGTCTTCCTTTTTCTTTGAAGTTTGTTTCTAAGCCTTTGTGAGGTTATATTTCCGAATTTCATTAACAGAACTTGAAGACTAAAATGAATCAGATCAGAGAAATAGAATAGCTGTGCTGATCTGATGAACATATGTCTCTAAAAGAAATCTAAGTGCTATATTCACCGTCTAGTGAATATAAATATATATATTTAATTTTGTATTTTTGTAAGCATAATTTCATTATGCTTAATCAGACTTCTGATTATGGGACTGTAAACCATAAGCATCCTGGAATATGATTTTTCATTCAGATTATATTGTTGGTAACAGTGAAACTGATAACATGTATTGGGGTTTAACACAGTAAATGATGTTCCAAAACATTTCCTCAGTCAAGTCACAGATATTGTGCCATTTTAGTAACACATACACACATTGCTTATTTTAGCTGAACTTAGAAAGAATTAGATGTCCTTGGTTTTGTTCTCTTACTCAGTTTCACTTCTACTTCAAATTTCTGAAGATGGCAGAAAATGGATAATGACACATATGGATAACTAAAATTCTGATGTAAACCTCAAATTCAAAATCAGGGAAGCAAACGAAGGGACAAATGGGTACGCCTAAAACATGGAGAACAGGAAAGGCTGTTGTTATTCTCTCATGTGTTGAAGGTTACTGCATTAGTCCTAGACTGTTGGACACATTTTTACTAAGAACTGAAGGAACAAAACCTGTTAACAAAGTTAAATAGCTGGTCAGGGCAGGCCCCAGCATTAGGAGCAGTGAGAGGAGTGATAAGGAGTGGTTAACAGGAGCAGAGCAGCTTAAATTGGGTCTCCTATCTGAGAAGATTGACAGCCTTGAAGTGTGAGTGAGGTATTGTAATAGGAAGGGGGAAGGAACCAGTTGTCTTAGCAGTTGCCTCATCAAAGAAGACTGTGAAATGGCATTAGTTATGCATGAGAATTAGGTATTCTACTCTGCTCTGTTGTGGCTTTGTTAGGGCTTTTTTTTTTCTTTTCTTCCTTCCATGCTATTAAAAAATGTTTATTAAGCCAGTGGATTTAAATGGAGAAAACTAGCTCACTAGGAACAGAATGTATATTACAATTTTTTCTAGGTTTCTGCAAGTTCTAGACAATGTTTTTTTAGTACCAGCTTTACATTTGAATCCAGCCCACATTGCTATCAGTCGGGAAAGCTTTTTTCTAGTTAAGTAAACTGGAAATAACTGATATGGAATACACATAATCTACTACATTTCCAAAATTTATTATTACATCTTTCAGGACAATAAACTATGACTGAGAAGTAAAATTTTTTATTTCTTGATCAGACCAATGAAATTGGTCTAGGAATTACCTGCCTGAATAAAAACCAGAATAAATCTACTCCCAAAGCTTAGTTTTGACTTGGACTAATTGCTGTAAGGGGAAAGGGCTTATCTGGTTTAATTTGACATTATGTTTTATATATGTCTGTGGTTATAGATTGGCATAACTGTTTCAATTAGTAATTTCTGTCATTTTTTTCATTTTTTTTTTCCTACTCAGCTTTTAAGGATTAAAAAAATTAAGACTGCTAAATGACACTGCTCAGAGCATCTACCATATACTTGACTAGTCTTGTACTACTCTTTGAACTAGTTCTTGTTGATCAATATCCTCCCCCAGCCTCTTGTTCTTGTGGGTGACCCTCAATGAAATATGTTGATGTAGATCCATCAGTTTATGTAGAGACAATAGACTTCTCTCTGCAGTCCTGACCTTCCTCTTTCTAAAGCAACTTTACACCTTGTTTGCTTTTTAACCATAGCTCACACTAATCACAGATCTACAGAAATAAAATTATATCCTTTTAACTTTTGAATGACAGTGGGATATAGTGTGAGGTAAAGAGATATTAGACACCATAGATATTAGACAAAGCACCATAAGTATTAGATAATGCTCTAAAGGCCTTACAACTCTAGTGTTGCCAATATCTGAATACACTGCAAAAAGTAATACCCAGATCACAGGAAGTATTACTGCTGTCTTAAAATGGGGGATATCCTTTAATATTAATCTTTCTGGCAATACTGCACTAGCAATATGAAAAGAGACAATCTATGCCTGGATGTACTACTTTTCAGATGAAACACAAAACTAGCAAATAGACTAAAAATGTCTTCCAAAGAAAGAATATATGCAGTAAATTAAGCTTCATTTTCTCCTTGAAGATAGTTCACGGACTTATTATAACTTTCTCAAATGCAAACAAGTATGCCTTTCATTCTCATTTTAACACACATTGAATGACATGGTAAGTTTTTTATGCAAAGATTTTTCTAAAAAAAACCCAAAACATTTTAAGTCATTTAAAAAAAAAAAATGTACTTTAAACATTTCCCAGAAAAAAAACAAACCAAATCTAAAAGAGTGAACTTAATAGAATTTTAATTTTGAATTGCTGTGGAAGAAATATATTTTATGAATGGATTCTGAATATCTTCAGTGTAAACATAGTGCTTAACTATGAAGGAAGGTTATTTCTGAGAAAAAGTATCTCAACTCTAGCAATTGTATTCAGAGATATTATTTTTGAAAGATCTGAGTGCTAGAGTAATTTGCAGTAACTTCACAAAAATGTTGAAATGTGAACGTTACCTATAGCATGGGGAGATTTAAACCACAGAAATAAGACACAGACAAGATCTATCAGATGATTCAATGCACATCTCTGCCAGGAAGTATTCCTTCTACTGACAATTTTCCTTATTTTTTCAGTGAGTAATGAATGACCAAAACACCTGGGGCACTACTATTTGCCTAGGAAACATTTTACACAGCCCAAAGCACTGTCACAAGTTTCACCTTTTATTTTACATTTCTCAGTTCACAGTTTTAATCTTTTAGTCCAAGCCACCAAGTGGGCCATCACTCTTAGTGTTTCCTTTCTTCACATTTCCCATATCCACTTGCCAGTCACGTTCTATCTTCTCTTCATTTAGCTCATATTTTTTTCTGATTCATTAGAGGTGTAGCCAACCACAATTCGTTATCAGAGTCAGTTACATCAAAGCTTCATCCTCTCTGTAGTAAGAAAAAAAAAAAAAAGAAAAAAAAAAAATTGCTTGAGTTCGAAATGGAAAAGTGTAATATTTCATTGGATGACAACATACAATATTCATATTTTTCAAACTCAATATGGTTCTCTAATTCAATACAGATGCTCGTAACAAGTCACTCAGTGTCTGAGTGACACAATTAACATTTTGCTGGTTAGCTAAAAATCTTAATAATTGCTTCACTTATTCATCATGGGCTGATGAATACAGAAATAGTTCCTGATTTAAAGTTGACCTTTCCTTTCAGTCATCAGTCATTTGTACTGCATAGCCAAGTGTATCACAAATATGCCTTTCATTTTGGATATAAGTGTGCAAAGTTAAGCTATAGGATTCTTATTAAGAATGTTTATTTCTTTAAATATGCATTAATTGATGAAGTGTCACACTCATTGCTTTTGTAGCATATGCTGCAATGACTGAGAAAACACTTAAGTCTATCACTTCTCAGAAACTCAGAAAAAGAAAGATTCAGACTCCCTAGATTCCATCTGTGTTGGGACTTACACAGAATGGAAGTGTCAAAAACATATAAGGTACATTTTGCACTTCTAGTGGTACTTGAGGGCTAATATTCTCATTTTGACACACGGTTCTCTTTCCCCCTGACAGAGGCACAACACTGCATAGGACAAATCTTAGGTGTGGTTCCAGTTACTAATTCTTTGACAGACTGGGTTCCTGGAGCAGCAAACAAGACTGAGACCCCCCTCCTCCCAATGAGGTAAGCCATTTCACTAAACCATAGAACTGGTCTTTTCTCTGCTTGCTCTTTTTCTGTCCACAATTTGACTTCCCAACAATGACCCAACATCAACAGCTTTGAAAAAGAGGTATTGGCATTTTCACACTTGGAACAGAAAAACTGCCTAGGGATGTGGGTGGGAGCTGTACCTTTCCAGATTCTCAAAATGGCAACAGTATAGAAGAAATATTCCCATTTCCAGAATGCAAGTTGTGCTGGTTTTGGCTGAGATAGAGTTAATTTTCTTCGTAGAAGCTGGTATAGTGCTGTTTTGGATTTAGTATGAGAATAATGTTGATAAGACACTGATGTTTTAGTTGTTGCTAAATAATGCTTAAACTAATCAAGGACTTTTCAATTTCTCTCCCAGTGAGAAGCTGGGAGGGGGCATAGCCAGGACAGCTGACCTGAACCAGGACACAAATGTTGATACTTCCATCTTCAGATGATCTGGAAAGAGATATCTCTATTCACGCTTAAGAAAAGATCTCAGAGTAATTCTGAATTATGAAGGAAGCATCAAGCTATAAAGATCTGATTCAGGTAATCAAAGTTATAAAGAGGATAACCCAGACCTGTTACCATGTGGGGCTTTTTTATTGTTTAATTATAACTGAGTCAGCATTCTGCTGAAATCTCCTTGATGAGAACATTAAACTCAGAAAGCAGTCAAAAAGAGATACAAGCATCTTGAATTACTCTACATAGCCAGCAGACAGAACAGAGATCCATACTGAATAAATTTTATGTCCAGATTAATCCAGCTGAGATGAGCTAATTATTGTGGACATCTATAATAGGCTACCTGAATCTCAGTTTTATTCTTAATTAACAGTTGTCTTCAATGCCTCTTACTAATTGTCCTGGTTTCGGCTNTTATAAAATTAATGTATAAGTTTGTGGACTACATAAAAGTAGGATTTTAATCTTATGTCAAAGTCCTTCCTTATAAATTGAGTCCAATGTGTGCTTTTAATGTATTGTGGGAATATGGGAGAAAATTTCTAGTTCTTGCCAGCAATACTACACATTACAGTTCAGGAGAGAAGTGAAGAAAGATCTCCTTTAATGAGTCTGTACATATAAAAATAACAAGGAATATTACCCCATCTGAATTACCCAAACAGATTCAAATTGCCCAATTTAAAACTTGTTCAGAAGCCAAGTTTAACATCTCATGTACTCTTGCATGCAGTGCAATGAGATTTTTTAATGATCAAAGGTGCCTGACTTCATTTTAATGACTTATTCATAGTATGTCATGCCCCAACACCACTGTAGGTCACAAATGCAATATCAGTTCACAAAGAAGGTTTCAGCTACTAAACTGCTCATGCTACTTCCTCATCATTTAGATCTTCTTTCCAGAAATACACCAGTCTAAGAAATATTTATCTTGAAATTGTATGATTATGATAAATTATCTGTTTAGAAACCTCATGTCTCATCATCTGAGAATTCACAACACCTACTCCATTCTATAAAGTGGTGCAGTCAGACACAGATTACATACGGTACAGATATATATGTACATATGTATGCGTATGTGTCAGCAGAAGATATTCCACAGGAACTCCCCTCCACCCTTCAACTATTCTCCCATACTTTTTCATATCAGGTGCTTCTGGCTTAATAGTAAGTTATGACTTGCATTTCTGTAGTTATGCAGGATAAGGGAGCCAAACTTACATTTAGAAGGAACTCTATCAAATGTTATTCTTTGTGTTTGAATGGTAACCTGTCATTTTTCTTTTAAAGGAAGCCAGGTAACTCACGTGATTAGATAGACCTACAAGTTTTGACAATATAGTTAATAGTTTCCAGTGTGAGGTGTCAGCAAAAGCACTTCTGTTATAATTGAATGTAAAAACATATTTAGCAACTTTTAGTTGGTAAAGTGTTAACGGCTTGTGAAATGCCAGTTTTTTTCAATCAGGTCTCTGACAATTGTGTCATCTATTGCCTGTCATTAGTATAACTTAATAACAAAGGAATAAAATTTGCAGAGAGTCTGCATATGAGATTACAAAAGACTGAAAATAATATTTTGTTTTCCTTTAGAGAATTCTGTTTCATACATTGAAATTGAGAAGAATCTATATTGATTTTAACATAAATTAGAATGACTTCTTTTATTTTAAATCTGGAGTGTCCAGTGGAGACGTTACTTTCATGATCCCTGGCAATTCAACAACTGCAGTTGGCCTGGAGGCAATTGAAGTAGTATTTGTGTGGAGAGTTAACAAGCCACAGGGGACCTGGAACATGAGCAAAGGCATAACCATCACAACAAGCCCATGTTTTCTTACAGCTTGCTTGCTGTTATAAGGTCATAGGCTGTAAAGCTGTGGTTAGTGAGAGAAATTAGTCATGAAAACAGCATAACCCAGTGGGGATTTATAATACATGAATCAAGTCCAAGTTTTGTTTGTTTAAAAGAAGCTGGCTTGAAAAGAAAACCCTCTTAATAGTATTCTAGTGGCATAAGCCCATGTTTGGGAGGGTTTCTATAAAATGCATCATCTTAACTAATTTCACTTAGAGGACACGACAATCCAAAAGTAAGAATAATACGGAGGAATTCAGTGCTTCGGACACTCCATTTCAGACAGGAAAACAACCACACCTAGTACGAGAAACTATGCTGGCTTCCTCTGAAAACCACTAACCTTTCTGGATGCAATTTTTTTCATGGGGTGGTGTCCACTGCAAAAGGCAATGCAGAATTCATCTACAAAACTTAACAGCTGTCGAAAGCTCAACCAGGATTTAAAACCAGTAACAACTTGGGATATCTGTGTAACTGCGCTGCTAATGGAGTGTCACTGAGGAACCTACCCCAAGATGATTCACTGCCATTAACACCTACATTAAATATGACTAAATCAAGAGGCCTCAACTGCTTATATTTTAAGAGGAGAAATGAGGACTTGGAAAACAAAAGTTGTTACCAAGCAGCAGCCTAACAATAGTTCTGTGTCTCAGGGGTGGAAATATTAACATAGCAAATGCAGCAATAGAGAACTGTCTCTGCCATTATTACAACAGGTAGGAAACAATAGCAGGGCTGAAAATACCAGTTCAAAACATGATAAGCAGCCAGTGTATTTAAAATTAAGATATTACAAGATAGCAGAGAAAATGTCTGGAGAGATCATTTGGTAGGTTTCCAAAGCAGTAGATTTGGTTCATCTTTGCTCTCTGTAATAGTTTTGCATGTTCAAGTAGCTTTTTTGTTGCACAACTCATAAGCTGAGCCACAGCCACAGTTTTATTAAACAAAGATACACACTGGCCCAAAGGATAACACTTGCGAGTAACTTTTGAAAGAACTGTTTAGTGTAATGAAAAGGTGGATTGAAGGAGACATCACAAATAGCTTCAAACAAATGAAGATTAGTCAGCAAAAGAATAGAAACCAGCTGTTCTCCACCCTCACTAAGGACAGGGCAAAAAAAAGTAAGGTGTAAGGACATAAGCAAGGAGACTGAGATTAAACATTAAAAAAATATTTTCTAATAGAAAAATAGTTAAATATTGGAATAATTTACCTAGGAAAGTTGTTGATCTTCTATTACTGAAGTATTTAAGACTGAACTAGAACAATGACCTTTGGAATAGCTTTGCTAAAATCAGACTAGATGACCTATCAAGATATCTCCTAGTGCTATTTTCTATTTATTTAAGATTGAATACAGTCAAGATCAGGATAAATTATAACTGTGCACAGGGCTTGTAAACTTGTTAATTATGTGTTGAAGATGCAAGATTAAATCCCAATCAATTATTTTATTTTCCTGGGTCACAGATAAGAGCCATAGCACTGCAATGGGCAAATGCATGTTCAAAAGATCTTCAGTTGCCTAGGAGAAAGTAGGAGTCATGCTGAGAATCTTTGCTATCAGCAAAGCTCCAAATAACAGTACCAAAAACTAGTTTACACAAAAGAGAAAGACATTGCATGGCAATAAAATTGTTCTTTGTCATTCTTAGTGGGACTATTCAACACAGAGAATACAAATCAGAAGGGCTGACTAGGCCATGTGAACAAACACAGTCATATCCTGGAAAAAAGAATGCTACCTCTTGTATTTTTTATAAAATATTGAACATGGCATTACCTACCAAAGTTTGAGAAATGGTAATATGCTCTAATAACAGATGGTTAAAATGTCAAAATCCTTTTTTTTTTTTAGCTGTAAAGTCATCTATAAACTACAATAGGAAATACTTTTTCCACGAGTTTTTGCTAGCTTGTGTTATTTTTGTACAAATAATGCTAACTAGAGAAGATGATTGTAATAATTTCAAATATTTCTTTAGTAGTGTTAAATTATTAGCATACATTCATATTATTAGGAATATATTGATAAACAAAATACAAAGATTTTTTTCTTGTAAAGGCATTAAAATTATTGTTTTCTTTTTAAATTTTGATCTCTAGAAAAAGACTTAAAGGAATGGAAAAGTATACAGGTCAGAAACCAAAGTTTTTCTTAAGGGCATGAAACAAAATGAACAGGAGGATACATAATTTCAGTATGTGCAAAAAAATTAAAGAAAATATAATGCAACTGAATAGCTCAGCCTTTTTTTTTACAAGTTTAATACAACACTAAATCAAACTATTTGAGAAAGGAACTTAAAAATATATTCTGATTGCTTTAAAATCAGAACATTCAACATTATGTACAAACTCCTCTCAGTACTCTAAGCTTCCCATATTATTGCAAAAAGTATTCACCATCTACCTTTACAGTAATGCTGGGGGTTCCCCCATCACCACATTACTGTAGAATATTTTTTTCTCTCGCAAATACAACTAATAATACCAATTTCTTCTTTAATTCTAGGAAGTATTATAACTGTAAGGTAATTACCATGTGCTTAGCAATATTGATTCATTCTAATAGAGTCATAGAAGCTGTAGTGGCTAAATATTATTCATTTTGGTCTCTCTTAAAAATGAAGGCCTCATGGGTACATCTGAGTTCATGTTGTAAATTGAATAACTAAAGTAAATGATCTTAAATGCTTCAGATAAAGTACATTAGGCTTACAGACACCTATTCATCAGTATTCATAATTCAGGGGAATAGATTGTTAGAGAGCTAATGAAAAGCTTCATATCTTTATGCTGTATGGATTTACTAAAAGCCTAACAGAGATTGAATATGTCTAACTTCCAACATTTTATTCAGGGAGATTTACTATTCCTATTATGCAACACATTATAACATGCAGCTACAGTACATTGATATCCTTAAGCAGTTCAACAGAAGAGAAGCTATAAGAAATAAAGCTCTTTTGAAATGTAGGGTTCAAGTTCAGAAGAACTGAAGGAAGGAGTAGGCAGTAGTAATCTTAGATAAGTGACAGTGGCACTACCAGAGTCTCCAACTTCATTAAAAAGCATTCTGTGGAATACAGGAGAGATTTCTGTAAAGCTTCGGTGAATTTTTATGACTGTAATTCAGTTCTCAGGACTGTACTTAGAGGCGTTACTATTTCCATTACAAACCTCAGTTTTAAAGGAGATATAACAGAATAACAAAACTGTGGGGTTTTGCACAAAACTTTGTCATATAAGAGGTCATCTTGAGAATACATCTTACAATTTTTGGGGGAAAAAATTACATTTTTGTAATAAATAAAAATGAACATGTTACAGTATTTTTTTTTAAGTATATGACTAATTTTGAGTACATTCTGGTTTCCAGTAAGGAAACATCTCAAAAGAAACTTCATAGTGGGATAAGCCTGAACATCCATTGTTTGGAAATCAGCCCTTACAAGAATGCTGACACTGAGAACCTAAAACCAGATAAATTCTAAACAGTTCAGCCAGAAATTTTTATTAAAGATGGCCTATTTGCCAATATGAAGAAGATGTGTTATGTATGCATTTCTTATCAGTGGATGACCCCACACAAAAGACATAGCAATGAAATGACTACGAATTAAGAGCAGGTTGTGACTGCATTGCCTAAGTTTGTATCAGCAGCCTGAACACAAGTAGTGCAATAAGGTTTAGAAGGAGGATGCCCTGATACTCTGAGATGTCCTGCAAACTTGCCCACATCAGCTGAGGTGGAGCTAAAGGCTTATCCAACATAAAAGAAGTGCATCCTTGTTTCATGAGGGAGACACCATCTCATAGAATCATAGAATCATAGAATCATTAAGGTTGGAAAAGACCTCTAAGGTCATCGAGTCCAACCGTCAACCCAACACCACCATGCCCACTAAACCATCTCCCTAAGCGTCTCATCTACACGTCTTTTAAATACCTCCAGGGGTGGTGACTCTACCACTGCCCTGGGAAGCCTGTTCCAAGGCCTGACCACTCTTTCAGGAAAGAAATTTCTCCTAATGTCCAATCTAAACCTCCCTTGGCACAAGT
>VZTQ01009213.1:0-174654 GCA_013400755.1 Pelecanoides urinatrix
GAGGCGGCCGGGCCCCCGGGCGCGGGCCCCCTGCGGACGGGCCGTCGGCAGAACCCGGCCTGTTGGTGCCCGGGTGTCCCTCCGCCATCGCGGCTTTGCCTGGGCCGCTGCCGGCCCCTGGGGCTCGGCCAGAGCCTGGTCGCTGCTCCCGCCTCCTGCCCATCACCCGCCCTTGCACCGGCCAGCCTGACCACCACGTGCGGGCTGAACGTCCTCCCTTGCCACAGTCACATCGCTTCCCCGCCCCAAACTCTGCCCCCTCTCCTCCTCCCTCCATCCCCGCCGTGCCCAGCTCCCAGCCCAGCCGGATGCCCGCCGAGAAGCCCCCTCCTCTGGGGGTCCCGCACTTCAGCAACCAGTGCCATTGAATCCCCAAAGTCCCCGTGTGTCGGCGAGCCCCCACCCCGGGCACCACGCTCTGCTCCCGGCACACTGGGGGCTTCACCCTGAGTGAGGTCCCCGGGGACGGTCCCTTCGCCCGGCAGAGAACAGCCGTGCCCTGCCACCCCCAGCATGGAAACAGGGCACAGCCAGAGCAGGCACCGGGCCCCAAACTGGCGGACGCAGTGACCTGGGGCGTGGCCGTGGGGCCGTGGGTGCACTGCCCGTCGGGCCAGCAGCTCTCGGAGAGGACACAGCCGCCCCCAGCCCCCTCCATCTCTATGCCTTGATGCCCCAACAAGAGAACAACTCTTTGGGCCACCACCCCAAGCAGCCCAAGACCCCTGCAAGCCCCCCCAGACATCAGCAGCTTCCCTCAGGCCCCCGCTGCCCTTGCCGGGGGTCTGAGCCCCTCCTGCTGCCCTGGGGAGGTGGGTCGCAGCCCTGCAGCACATTGCCCCCCTCCCTCTTCCCCGGCCAGGGCTTTCTCCATGCTGCCCTAGGGACAAGAGGAATTTTCCACCTGGCAAAGCCAGCACCGAGGGCCCAGCATGGGGCTGACAGCAGCAAGGAGGGGGGGTCTGGTTACAGCATCCCAGCGGGGCTGGTACACATACTCCTGCAGCCAAGCCCACCGCAGAGACACCCCTCACCCATCCTGTCCACCCCTGCCATCCCGCCGGGTAACGGGGTTGGAGGGAAGCAGAGATCAAGCCCACAGACCCCTGCTCCTAGCAACCGGGGAGTTTAATTCATCCAGAAACCATCAACAATCAAATCCAGTTATACAATAAAAGCCAGGCTTGCAGCTGCCACAGCCCCCTGCCCGCTCCCAGCGCAGCCTTCCCTGCCCCCCTGGTTTTCCCAGCACTGCCGGCGAGGTAATTCTGACTGAGCCTGGAGGTGAAGATGGAGGATGGACCAGGAGTGCGTGGTTGCCTAGGCTCTGCCGCTGCGGGCGGTGTACCGGGAATTGCCACGGTGAGCTGAAGCCCATCACATTTGGGCTGGAAAGATGACGGGGCGCTTTGAATGGGCATTGTGAGATGCAGCTGGGGCTGAATCCTTCAGGAGCCTTTCAGGGTCTGGGCTTCATGCCTGGTCCCAGTCCTTTCCAGACACCCGGAGGGGCACAGCACGATGGTAGGCAAGGGGTGGGCAGCCAGGGAACAGCAGTGCGGGAGGGCAAACCTTCCCACTTGTGGGGTTATTACTCTTGGTATCACCTGGAACCCTCAGGGCTGGGATCCCCCCCACCTGCCCGACCCCTGCCCGTGACACCGCAGCCTGCCCCAGCTTTGGCTGCGGTGTTTGCCCTGCTGCAGGGTCTGCTCGCAGCCATGTCCCCGCTCCAGGTAAGCCCCCGCCACTCCCCGGCGCAAGCCCAGCTCCTGTTTGTGCTGGGATAATGGCGCTTTATTTCCATGAAGTGGGCAGCACAGGCTGTACCGGGAGGCAAAGGCAGCTGGGGGGGGTTGCAGGCATCCACCTCCAACACACATGGCAGCGGCACCCCGGCCTCTTCCTCTGCTCGCCACAGCATGCCAGCTCTGCCAGCCAGCGGCCAGGAAGGTGCCCAGATTTCCTCTGTGAGGGCTCCTGCAAACCCTCCTGCACCCAGGTATGATGCACCAGGGGCAAAGAGCCTCCGAGGGCATTGGGAGCCCAGGATGGATTCCTGCTGTTGAGGAATTGGCTCTGAATTGCAAACTCCGGGTGATTTATCTTGGACAGGGAGGGGCAATGAGCAGGGATCCCGCTGCGTCGTTTGCAGGTGACTTTTAAAGCCGAACTTGAGACCTCAATCATAACGCTTGCATCCCTTGCCCTCAGAGCCGTGGAGAGCAGGATCACCATAAGCACTTGAAGGGCTCGGTGCGTGCACGGCGTGTGCATGCCGCTGCCGAAGCACTGGCAGCCCCCACGCACCCGCTTTCCTGCGGGGCCACGGAGGGGAAGCGTTGCACAACAGCACTCATATGATTGAAACACAAACTTGCCAGCTCCACGTACACTTATATAATTCTGCACTGCCTGGTCGTCAACATGTTGCAAAACAGCAACGGGATCAATCGTTCTACTTTTAGGTATACAAATATTATTGTACTCCCACCAGCCCTCTCTGGGCAAAAAGTCACATGGGGTGGGAGGTGCTGTGGGGACCCCAGGCCCATGGCTCCAGGGACAACGCCGCCAGCGTGTTCCGTGGGGACTGGGGGTGTCCATGAGCGGGACAGGGAGGCACTGGGATGTGTCTTGGGCATGCCCCTATTTCCCGATGTCCTGGCACCCCTCCCTCCTGGGAAACCTCATTAAAAGGCTGCAGATGGGACCCCCCCCACCACCCTGCTGGGAGGAGCGGGACCACCTGGGGAGGGGTCGGTGCCCTGCCTGCGTTACAGGAGGGACAGCCCTGCCTCGCTCCTGCAATCCCAGGGCACAACTGGCAGGGTGGGACGGCCCCGGCCCCTCCACGGGCAGTGCCACCGGCCCTCGCCTGCTCCAAGGATGCTGCCAGCAGCTCCCACAGCTCCGCTGGAAGCTGGTCCAGCCACCTGCTCTTAGGAAGGAGGTTTGCAGGTGGGAGAGCTGCCAAGGCTGCCATGGACCAGGGGCACCTCCGTGGCGGAGCAGGAGGACGAGCCACGTGAGGTATGGGGCTGCACTCTGCCTGCTCGCCCATGGCCGGGCCAGCCCGGACGGCGGCACACGTGGCAGCTGGGCACTGCACGGGGTTGGGCAGCTGTGCCATGGCGGCTGGCACTCAGGACACATGCATGTCCCTGCTCCCGAGCGAGATGTGGAGCTGGGCTCACACAAGGGAGGTAGGGACAGGCCTGGGCAGCTCTGTGCCCCGCGCCATGTGTACGCTCCTGAGCAAGCAGGGTGGCAGAGTGGCTGGTGGCTGGGAGCGCAGCCCCACGTCCAGCCCATGCAGTGCACGCACTGATATCGCTTACAGGAGATCCCACCCCTCCAACTACATCTGCTCCCTTATGGCAGAAGCCCCAAAACCAGTGCTGCCTCCCAGCAGCAGGGAAGGGTGCTCTGCCAGGCAGGAGCAAACCTCGCTGCAGCCTCTCACCAGGGTCACGGCTCCGTGTTGAGCCCAAAAACACCAGCGAGGGGCTGCTCTGCCAGCAGCTGCTCCCCGCAAAGCCCGAAGCATGAAGGACTGAAGGCGTCAGGGCGGTGGGTGGCTCCGGGACCCGCTCCGCTCCACTTGCCTGTGGGGCCGGGGTGTCCACAGGGGTCCTTGCGCAACCCGTCGCATGAAGCCCATGGCAGGGCTGGTGGGGGCCCAGGCCCCTCCTGTGGCTGGGAGGAAGGAGCAGCCAGTGGCTGCCAACAGCTGCACCTCCTAGAAACTGAAAACAAAGAAGACAGGAGGTCAGGCGAGTTGAGGGATGGCGGCAGGGGGACCAGAAGGATGCTGCGGGAAGGATCAAGGTGCTGCAGGTTGCAAGGCGAGCAACACACAGCCCGGCCCATGATGCAGCTCCACGAAAAAAAAACAAGGGAAACAAGCTCCTTGGCTTCGTGCAGCAGTGCCCTGTTCTTTGTTAAGCTCTCCGCTCACGTCCTGACCTGGCGAGCCCCTCACCGGCCCGCACTCTGCCTGCTGGCATGGCCACCAGCCACAGGACAGGCCCTGCCTGGCTCTCCCTGCCAGGGCAGCTCTGCAGGCTCCAACACCGCATTGCAGGAATGGAAGTTTCAGGGGAATACCACTTTTTCTGCTGTCAGCTCAGCAGCCAAGCGCCTCACCTGTGGTGCAAAACCTGGCTGCAGGCAGAAAGCATTTGATGGTGGGAGAAGGGGGGGGACCTGGGGTAAGGTGCTTGATAGCAAAAGCGCAGGGTGCAGCGCAGGGTGCAGCACCGCGCCCCAGGCTCCCCATGCCGTCCTTCCTACCGCATGGCTGCCAGAGCAAAGGAGTTCTCGGGTTCATGTCTCTAACCAAGCCAATGCTGCATTGCCCAACATCATCCTTCTCACATCCTTTCCCTGTTGCACACATGTCGGCCAGGGAAGAGCTGCAAAGCGAGGGGTTGCCTGGGCTGCTGCGGCAGATCCTGGCCCTGTGGGCTGGAGAAGGTCCCCTTTCAAAGAGAGATTGAAAAGACGCTGCAGGGCCAGCACAGCCTGTCACAGCTCGGCCGGTGGGGACATTGCTATGGTGCAAACCCAGGAAAGAAAAGAGGACAGAGCCCATGGTCCCATCTGGAGCTGGCAGCCTGGCACGGCAGACACCAGCCTGCATTGCATGAGGCTGCCTGCCAGCACGGCCCTTTGCTGCCCACACTGCCCATGGGGCAGGGACAGTGTCCCTGCTCGCACCCCTCCCCTGAGGGAGAGCCCTGGGCAGGGGGTGGGTGCGGCAGGCGAGGGGTGCCGGGATGGGGATCCCCGCCGGAGGAGCAGGGTGCTTGGCATGGCGGGGGCTGGCACCAGGCACCGTGCTGGGGTTTGCTCTGCCCTCATGCAGGCAGCAAAGCTTCAGGCTCTGAGCAAAGGCAGCTGCGGGAGGCCCCTTAGCCAATCCTCATGTCCACACAATTCAGGGAACGCGGCTTCACCCCCAACAGCTCCCAGCCAGGGACACAAGCTGTGTCCCCTCTGTGCTGCCCTGCGTGGCTCCAGGCTGGGGCTCCGCTGCAGCTGTCCAAGTGGCAGCGCGGGACCCTCAGCGCCCTGTGCCGGGGATGGACCCATGCGCAGGATGGATGGACACCTGCCCCCAGCCCCACTGTGGCATCACCGTAGAAATGGCTTAAAACCAGTTTTACTAATGGCCAGTCACTTGAGCCCACCACCGTTGGAAACAGCGAAGGCACGGTTGCTCAGCCACACACAGCGCCTGCCATCCCCAAAGCAGTGGGTGCCCCTGTGCCCAGGCACTGGGTGTCACTGTGTCCCCAGCAAGGCTTGGAGCAGCGGGTTGTGCTCTGTGCCTTGCTGGGGCCCAAGGACTTTGCAGCCCTGGGGCCATGGGGTGAGCAGGGCGGACTGCTCTCCCTTGGGAAGGGTCACAGCGATGTCGTGGCACAGCTCTGCGGGGATGCCGCTGCTCAGCCACGAGGAAATATTTTGCTCTTGCTCTACAAAAGCCATTTGTGTGTCCCTCCCCGCTGGCAGGGACCCAGCTCAGGGGAACAAGTCCAGCAGCTACTCAAGAGGCAGCAGCACAGGATGGGGACAGCGCGGGGACAGAGGTGTCCTCTCAGACCATGGGCTGTCCCTTGCCTCTCCTTGCTCCTGCCCTACCCAACCCCAATGCTGGGGTGGCCACCTGCCAAAATGCCCTGGCCACTGGGGCAAGCCCTGGCCAGTCCCAGAGTCCTTCCCCCCACCAGCCCCAACGCCATGCATGGGGCCAGTGCTGGCAGAACCTCCTCTCACCTCCCCAGGAGCACAAGCCTGGACCCTCCCCACCTCACAGGCTCTCCCCTGGGTGACAAGCACGGGGGCAGCGGGGCTGGCAGGTCCACCAACCCCTGCTCAGCCACCCGCCCCGGTCCCCAGCACCTTGCCATCAAAGCAGGGCTCAATTCACCGGAGAAGCCGGCGCCAGCCACAGGAATGTGTTTCATCTCCAGCCAGCTGACCCATGGCGATGCCCGGCAGCCTCCCCAGTTTTGGGCTAAAGTGACCTATTTACATAAGACAAGCTCCCTGCGAGCCCCAGGCCGGCGCAGCATTGTGCAGGGGAGGCTGCAGAGAAGCAGAGCTGCCGCTCATCCAGCCCCTGCAAAGTCCCCAGTGCAGGGTGAGGCCCAGCACATTGCAGCGACCCTGGGCGATGGCCTTGCTGGGGCCGGGGTGGCAGGAAAAGGTGGGTCCTCTCGGAGCATCAGGAAGCAGCGGCCAGGGAGGAGACCAGACACGGGGGAGCCATGAGGAAGGAGACGTGCGCTCAGCATCGTCCTCCACAGAGCAGAGGCTGCAGTGACTGCAGAGCGGGGTGTCCCCGCGGGGGTGCAGGCTGGCCCAGCTGCCTGTCCCCCGGCCCGGCTGCAGGGCTGCTCCTTGGAAGTGCCTCTGCCAGGGCTGAGTGTTCGCCAGGGCTGAGTGTTCCCCAGGGCAGACTGGGGAAAGCCAGCCCAGCTGCCCCTTCCCAGCGCTCCTGCTGGCACAGCCCGTGCCAGCGGGGAGCTCACTGCCCAGGGAGGAACAGAGCCGCAGGGAGCCGTGCTCAGGGCACGCACAGCGAGGGCAGGATTCGTCCCCAGAGGGAAAAGCACTTTCCACAGAGGCAGAAGCGCCGGTTCCCGTGGCACACCCGCCCCGGAGCTTGCTGGAGGTTTTCTCCCCAGTACCTGCTGCTGCTGCCCAGGCTGCTTCGCCACCGTCCCGCTGCCAGCCCCGGCCAGGAGAGACACCTCCAGAGCATCTGCCTCCAAGGTCAGTCTCACACCACCTGCCAGCAGTGGCCCTGTGCTGGTGGAGGAAAACCAGGAACAGAAAAGTCCTCGAGTCTCTTCCCGAACCCTTCCATTATCCAGTCACTCTGTCCTTCGCCATGCCCCGAGAGGCAGGCAACCCCTGCCCCCCCAGTGACTACACACCCCCCAACACCAGTAACAGCTCATCCCAGTCCTGTTCTCCAAGAAGCCCAGGTGCAGGGGTGATGGGCAGCCATTTGCAGGCGGGGGGGCCATGGGAATCTTGCTCCCATCTCAGCATGTCCCAGGCTGGCCGTTACGCAATTGCCTTTCCTCAAACACAAGGAATTGCTCGGAGGGATTTGTGCAGAACAGCATGGAAGGAAAACAAACCTGCTCTTGAACTTCGCGAGATAATATGTTATTCAGAGCGACTTGCCATCTGGGTCACCCCCTCTTTAACCCTTCAGGACATGCTCTGGGCCAGATGCCTGTGTTTAGATCAACATGCAGGTGAGGGAGATTTTTTCCTCCTGCCATTTTGCTCTCGCAGCTTTTAAAGCAACTAATAAAAAAGGTCATCTCTGTCCCCGCTCCCCCCTCCCACTGCTGCAGGCCCAGGAAGCTCCCAACCACCTTGTTGCTGCTTTGCTGCGCTGCCACAGCCCCTGCTAATCCTCACGCAGTATTGGCAAAAGGATTTCAGGAGCGCAGGCCAGGGCTTGCAGGGGCGAGGTTTGTCCCCCCAGCCCTCCCACAGCAGCACCACTTCTACCTGGGGTTTTATTATTATTATTATATATGCACCCCCAATTACTCCAGGTCTGGGTGCTGACACCATGCTGGTCTAAGACCAGGTCTAGACCCAAGCTTACTCGGCTGGCAGTGTTACTGAGAGGGCAGTGCCCTGTCTGCAGGCAGGAAAACAAAGAGGACTTGTTCTGGAGGCAGCTTGCATCACAGCAAAGGCGATTGTTCTCATCGGATTTTATGAATTCCCTCCAGAGTTCCTACGTAACACAAGTATATTAGAGGACTTTATCCCTGCTAATTTCAGACTACAAAGTCAAACCGTCTATCAGATGAATCTGCACAGGCAGGCTTGTTTTTGTGCAGCACCAGCGATAGCGCCTGCCAAGGGGCTCGTCATGAGCTCGTTAGCAAAGGGCATCGCATCCTAAACAGGAGAACCGAAGAAAAGGAAACATCACATTTCAGCTGGAACCCCTCTCCGTGTTCCGGGCACTTTGACTTATGCCTACAGCACATCCTGGGGACAGCAAGCAGGAGGTGTTGCTGATCCCTGCCCAAAACATTTTGCAATTGAAAGTGCCAAGAATAAATAGCCCCATCCTCCCCCCCACCCTCCCCTGGCTTTTCACAGCCAGTGCCAGGAGCAGCTCAAGGGCAGCTCTTGGGGCCCTTGTCAGCTGCACCCAGCACCAGAGATTCATGAAGCAGCAACAAATGGCAAGTTAAGGATGGACAAACCTACCTCATGGGGAAACCCCCCACGTGCAGACATAAAATAGTGAGGTGACTGCATGATGTAAAAATACCTGTTTAATGTTGACATCAGTTTGTGCCTGAACACTATGGAACAAACAAAAAAAGCAACCACAAACTAATGTTGTAAGAGCAAAGGTAAAAAACCTCTTCAAAAAGTACAGAAGAGCACAGGACAGCCATCAGAGAGACTTTGACCAGAACTTGATAGCAACAGCCGGGGAATATGAAACCAAAGCTACGGGGCTATAGCTGATTGAAGAGGGTGACCTTCCACCAGTGGATCCACAGCCTTCCTGTCACACCCCCCCTCCTCGGCACACCTGCGGGAAGCCGAAGGATGGACCGGGGAGATGATCCTGGCATCACCCACCTCCCCACTCTTCATTTCTACATAAACTTGCTGCTTTATCCCAAGCAACTGTAACAAGCAACAGGATTCCCACACTTACCTCACCCAGTTTTCTTTTGCACTATCACGATGACTTACAAGGTTCACAAGGGGAGAAGTCATTTATCTAAAAATGGTTTGATAAATTAATGTTCCTCTTAAAAGTGGAACCAGTGGTTTGGAGTTACTGTTACCTTTATTTGTTATGCACTGTCCTCTCACTTTCTGACACTTCCTTCCTGTCTATTTGTCCCAAGATTTTAAGCTGCTTAGGACACCTTTCAGGCTCTGCAGCTCTCTCCTAGTCACTGCAGCTAATCCTGTAGGAGTTTCTTACGCATGTTTTGGCTCAGTTTAGATTAAAAACTGTCAATAGCTTTGTATAAATGGGTTACCCAGCATGAGATCTAGTTTACAAGATCCTGAAACAGGAAACAGGTTGTTGGAGACCTTAAGAGACAAGTTCTCACTTATCAAAGTCACATCATCATTCTGGTTGGAAGGGACCTCCTCTCATCCAACCTTCTGCCATTTGGTCCCTCTGAGCCGTCTTTCCCCCAGCCTATGTAGGCCCTGTTGCCTCAGCCTCTCCTCAAAGGGCAGGTGCTCCGGCCCCTGGCCAGCTTGGTGGCTCTCTGTTGGACTTGCTCATCGTTCTTGATGGGAGGCCCAGAACAGATGTGCTGTTCCACACACAGTCTCACCAGGCAGGTAAGCCTTGCTGTTCATACGCTGCTTTTGCATTACACCACCAGAAATATCTCTGAGCTTCATCTCTTCCTCAGTCACCAGTAACCACAGAAGCATCACTTACAATGAACAAAAAGAATTTTATTGGAACGTATACACACAGGGATAACAGAGGTATCTGAGTAATCAAATATGGAATGTTTAAGAAAGTTAAAATAAATAAGGATACCAAGTTTTGCCAGTGCCAGGTCCAGCACCAATATAAGTAAATGCCCTCTGAACAAGTCTGACTCTGACAGGACCATCCCTGCAAAGCCTGTAAAGATTCCTACCACCAGAAAGTGGTCAATAATTTTGGAATACAAAGAGTCACAATAGTGCTTTCTACTGATGTGCATTCACACTGTTTATTCATTACTTTCGTCTCTTATTTCTTTAATAATATCTATTAAATTTTGAAGTCCAAAAACATAACCCGTGTCTTGGCCCTCATGCACCACGCTATCTTCTCCATAGTACTTGCAGGTTGTATGGGCAAAGTCTATCATACGGACATCAACAGTACTAGCAGTCGGTTTGTAGGCATATGCTCCTGCTGACTCATCTGAAGATTCCTCTGAAAGGTCCTCTAAGTCCTCTGGGTCTGAGTCGACAGCAACTTCCTGCCTTTCCTTTCCATCATAAATGATCAGCAAGGAGCTCGAATAGAAGCGGTAAGACTCCTGCTTCTCTAGGACAGACTTGAGTTCAGTCAGTTTTTTAATAACAGATTCAAAGAGTTCCCTGCGCAGGTATTTGCCGTTATGAAAGAACTGGTAAAGTGCTTCTTTAAATCCTTGGACTGAGAGTTTTCTTCCGTGGTATTTATTCATGAACATGAGCTGGCCAGTGCCTGCCTGGTAGACCTGCACATACAAACACACACAAGACAAGAGAAAAGGAATAGTTAAAATTGCTGGCAATAATGATTCAAAGCCTTGAAGGGGAAAGGGAAGAAAAAAAAACATGCTACAGAAAGCTTTTACAAGATGACATACTACTCTCTTAAAATTGCTCTTGCACAGTTACAGAAACTGCTAACAACAACAGATCCAGCAGCATCTATGGAACTCAGAGGCATGGAGAAAATGGAAAATTCCTTCAGTTTAGATTTGAGGTTTTCCACCAGGAATGGAAGAATGAGGAGGTTAAGTGAGATTAGGAAAGCTGCAGCCAAGATCTCCAAAGTCAAGCTACAATTTGTACCACAGCCACTCATTCAGCTCATTATCTGCCGCTGCTCACGGGCGTACCAGTTGATTCCCAGAATGCTGAGCTCTAAGTGACAGCAACCACTTCTATATAAAACTAAGGTATGCCCCATAATTCTCCATATTTAAAGAAGTCAGAGGTGCTCCTGTAGGAAGATTCCTTCCTACAGAAAAGTAGTCTATACACCACACAGCTCGATAATGCCTAAACATCTGGGTCAAGTAAGGATTGCGGGTGCCTCCAAAGGTCCTCCTTGTTTTCCAGCACAGGTCTATAGTGGAAGGTGAACAATGAGCAGGCCCTGCTCAAATCCCAGCACAATGTGGTTAGAAATGCAGCTCCCACACTTCCATTTCTGCCTCATGCTTTTCTCCAAAGTTAAACAGTGAGCTGAACGCCAAACATGCCAATAGTCATGGGTTGGACAAGTCCTAGCAAACACTGCTGGCATTCCTGGAATCTACTGGATGGGAGGAGAGAGGCTTCAGAAAAACCTCAAATACAAACAAGTTGTTTCCCATTTGTGACTCTAGGAATACAGAAACAAGTAAACAAAAAACTCAGGTGAAAGTCCACACAACTCTATCTCCTTATTTGACCAGAAGTCTTATCGCATGTACCAAGCCACTATTTCTCTGCACTTTACAACAAGTCTACTTTAAGCAGTGAAAAGATCTGTGGCTTTTCAAAGTCAACAAGACAGAACTGATTGCTTCTTAATATTCTGGCAAATTTCCACATGCTTTATTTAAAATGCATGTACTGGCAGACCCTCCTTTCAACCGTTTCCTACGCTATCCTGAAATGTTAATCGAATCAGTAATTTTACTACAGAGTTTTGAATTGCTGCTGTTGTGCTCAGAGAACACACTCACTGATGTGGAGTGCGTACTGCAGGTTGCTCCTGCAGACCTTCAACAGCTAAGTGATACTCAAAAGCCTCATTCTCCTCACTGAAGGAAATGAAGCTGATGAAGGGTCTAGAGCACAAGACTTATGAGGAGCACATGAGGGCACTGGGGTTGCTTAGGCCAGAGAAAAGGAGGCTTGGGGAGACCTTATCGCTCTCTACAACTACCTGAAAGAAGGTTGTAGTAAGGTGGGTGTCGGTCTCTTCTCCCCAGTAAATAGTGATACGATGAGAGGAAATGGCCTCAAGTTGCACCAGGGGAGAATTAGATTGGATATTACACAAAATTTCTTCACCAAAAGGGTTGTCAAGCATTTGAACAGGCTGCCCAGGGAAGGGGTTGAGTCACCATCCCTGGAGGGATGTAAAAGATGTGTAGATGTGGCACTTAGGGACATGGTTTAGTGGTGGACTTGGCAGTGCTAGGTTTACGGTTGGACTCGATGATCTTAAAGGTCTTTCCCAACCTAAATGATTCTATGATCTCAAGGATAGCAACACATGGGATGACTACATCAGCCAAAAACCCCACTAATGGAAATGGGTGCAAGTCTGTTGCCCTACACATAATTAGTTTTCCTCTCACCTGCATGCCACAAACTCGGACTCCAATAACAGCTGATGTACTCTGCTGACACTTGCGAATCTGATTAGCCTTCTTCTCTTCTGACGCATCATCTCCATGCTGTCGTGTTCCCATCTTAAGGTCCAACACACATGGTACTTCGTATCGAGACGTTAAGTTTTCCAGCAAAATGAATTCTGATTAGTTAAGGAACAATCCTCACAATGAGCAATACAGGTTTTAAAAACATTATCACAGATTTTATAGCCACAGTCTTAACTTTAAGCATACCCAAAACATGCCCAGTATATAGTAGCCTATCAAAAATTACAGCTACATAAACTTGGCATAAAGCAGAGCAAGTATCTAATTCCAGTTTCACTGGTCTCTAGAGAAGACAGGTGAATTTCCACATTAAGTGTAGGGGAAAAAAGTAACCAGGGTCATACAGAAATATACTGTGGCACCTGAGGCACAGACTTGAAATTACGAAGTATTTCCTGCGTAGCAAGAGACATTTTCTTGTGGAAAATAAAGATTTTGTGTGCTTCAGTTACTATTCAAAAACAGTGAAGCATTTTCACACCACCTCTGAAACAGAGAACTTAAAAAGCATTTCAGAACACCTGCAGTAATACCGTTCCAGAGATATCACACACTTCTACTTAGATAATCGAATAATCCGCTACAGTGAAATGGTTAGGATACCAGTCGTTACATGCTTTCTATCGTTTTGAACAGTTTATTAGTCAAAGAGTAATCTATTCACCAAAACTCCTCACACATGAGGAATTTGTTTACCTAAGTATATAGATATTAATATTTTTGCAGGATGTATCGGTTGCATCCAAGCCTGTATACAGCAAGATCTTTTTTTCCTCAGAATGCACAGGGTGGACATGTTTGCCTACAGTTCCAGAGCACAAAAACAGTGCGCTTCAGCTTTCATGGATTTGGTCACTGTTTTTGTGTTTCTCATGCTCCAATCCTACATGACAGTTTACCTTCAGCTTTTCTTTATCAGAAAGGCTCACTAAAAAGAGACTACTAGAAGCAGACAACTCCAAGTACTGGAATATCCTCTATATTTAAGGCAACATTAAGAAGTTGCTGAAAAGGGAAAGATGACCCTAGTTTTTAAGATCACCAATACCAAAACAGTAACAAAAAGTGACAGAACTCTTCTCCTTTGAAAGCTTACATTAGTAGACTGGTTTTGTGGAAGATCCCAAACACAGTACGCTGTAAAATCTTTCCACTAACTAATCCACAACTTGTAGATTTGAATTAAGTTATCTCTATTTCCTAGCCTAGCTACTTTATTACATGCTGGAAAAGCGCATGTTCTGGAAATTGCTGGCAATCCCTTCAAAGTTACCAAATAAATCATAGCTTCAGAGAGTATCTCTGGATTGCAGTCACGCCTGCGCTGCACTTTTATCTGGCATGTTCAAGAAATAAAAAGCAGAGCCCTACTCATTCCATTGTTATGAGATATTTTCAGGAAAGGATACTATATTGATTCCGGTGTTTTGCATTTTCCTTCATCCGCTGTAACTGCTGCTGGTGACATTTCATGCTCCAAGGATTATGGTGTTTAAACTGTGAACTGACATTTCCTTTTTTCTCTACAGTATAATACAAGACTTCAGATTTCTTCAGCCACTCAAACTCTTCCTCCAATTTGTGACTAGAAAACAGAACAAAGCAGCAAATCAGAGGTCAAGTAGAAAAATAAGAACTTTAAAGGTGTTGTCAGTGGATTTAACTTTACAAACTATTTTGCTCACCTTCACTAACAGCTAGCATAAGCTTTATTTTGCTTTCTGTACAACTGGACAAGTTGCCCATCAGTAATATTTCAACCTTTATAAAGCTACCTCCACATTAATATAAATTAGCATATAGCCAATACGTTACAAAACATGTACTAATTCTATTTATATGATACTTACATGTGTGAATTACTTCCATAGAAGTAATGCAAGAAGTAGCAATATGCTTTAAGATTTATCTTTTGCTAAGGTTACTGTTTTTAGCACAATACATCACAGCTCACAGTTTACAGTGGAAAATTAATATAAATGAATGAGGGGGAAAATGTCTCTAACAGGGATAAAGCAAGATTCCTACAAAATTATGCCATATATAGTAACACTGAAACATTTACTTGTTATTATACCACTATTGTGCTTTTGCAGGTGGTTGGTGGTGGGTTTTTTTTTGTGGAAGCTTCAAAAATAACATTGGGAAACCTTTTTCAATTGACCACAGCAAAAAAAAAAAAAAAAGAAAAGAAAAGATTCAACACGCTACTGGGCTTAGGACATATTAGTTTCACTACTGAACCTGTCTGCACCTGAAGAGGTCAGGAAAAACAAAAGAAACAAGAAAATGAAAGTTAAGAGCCCTGGAGAATTCTCTGGAATTCTGGAGACCAGATCCTAACCTGACAGCAAAAAATGTTATGCTTCAATGCTCTGCATTCCAGTTCCCCCCATCAAACTTACCTTTTCATTTTTTCCTCTTTCCTGTGCTGTCGGACCCAATCCTTAGGTATCTTCTCATTTTCTAATAACATAGTCTTTTTGTTAGTCCATCTCAACAGCTTACTTTTGGGTTCACAGTCAGAATTGTCTAAGTTTTCTAAGTTATCGTGGTCCCCATTTAATGGATATGCTATTAGACATAAGTTTCCATCTTCATCCTCTTCAAAGCTCACTGATACCACACCTGAAGAGAGAAAGGACACAGACAGTTATGAATTGCTGAAGTGACAAGTAAGCCTTTTAGAACACATGATTTTACACTAAGAATATAGCAACTCTTGGTTTTTTCTCTTACCCTGGTCCTTAGTTTCTATCTTGCCACAGGTCAAACCTCATCTGCCAACCTAACAAATATCAAAAGACCTAGACAAAAATGACACCTGACAAAAGACAATTTATCATATTGACAAAACAACGATGCAAAAGGTTCTTTTCTCTCTCTGATGCAGTCAAGTAAGAATCAAATAATAACAGGAGACAATTTCAATTAATAGAAGTTTTTATTAATTTAAAAAACCTGACTGGTCTGACCCTAAGCGAGATGTAAAACATTTGTTAACACCTTGCAGTGAAAAGTGACCTGCACCAAAAAAAACCCACACCAAAAGCTTTAAGTTTTGCATGACAGCAAAGCAAAAAGCATTTATCCAAACAACATTTGGTTAATAGATCTCCAGGGGAAAGGAAAGATTTGCAAGTAAAGCAAAACAAGGAAAATGTCACATCACAATAGAAACTAGTCCAAAAGCTTCCACTTAATCACCACGTTTAATTATACATTTTCTTCTCCTTTTTGGAATATATTTTATTGATACTGGTTATGCAGCAACCTTGTGAAATAAGTAACAAAAATGCAATACAAAACAAATCTGTTTGTTGTACAGAAACATGGTGAACCTTGAAAGCATTTTTTTCTCATCCTCCCCTCAATAGTCTCTAGAGCACCGCATTGCATTTTAAGAGTCTTAGTGGAGTGCTCTGACAGAGATGCGCTCAGTGCTACATTAGCAAGTTTCAGTGGTTAATGAAGCCATAACAATTGTCTGAATTGTTTTTTAATTCTATTTTTCAGTCCTCTCTCTTTATTCTTGTATCAATCAGTCTGCACAGTTCTTGCAGCTCATCACTAGGCCAGAGGGGAGAGGTCTCGGCGAGAGATTGACACTTCTGAGCTGGGCAGGCGGCTCCGAGACCTACAGAAGCTGGGGCAGGGAGCGCAGAAGCTCTGACTGATAGTCTTGCTGCCACAAAGGAAAGGACAACAGGAAAAAAGGGGGAAGCCAGCTAGCAAATGGCCTTTGGCTTTGTCCTGGAAAAAATAACAGAGACGGACCAAGTGAGGTCCCTTACCCCTAAATCCCTCCCCACACTCCCCAAAAAGCCATATACACTAGTACAATTTTTCTATTACATTTTGAGAAGTATCATTCAAGGATCACATTTTCTTCCAGTCCAACAGAACTTGTAGTTAGATGTGTCAAAAAGTCTCTGTAAGCGTGCAGGGAGCATAACTTTGAAACATCTCCTGTGAAGTCTTCCGCCAGTTTCACAAACAGTATGCAAAACTTCGTCACCCTTATGGTTGTTAAAATCAATGTGCTTGAAAAAGCAACTCCGTTTAAAAAAGTGCTTCAGACATATTATTTATTAATCACCAGGCAGCAGTTGATGGAATAGTAAAGAGAAAGAAAAGTGTTTCTGTTAACTAGCACAATGCTTAGGAGAACTGGAATTTCCACTCCTACGTAACATCTGACTCAGCCTCATCATGGCTACTTGATCCTTGCCTACCTAAATGCCATGAATTTTCATTTCCTTAATGGCATAAGCAACACTGCAAATATTCAACAAGACATGTTGCTGACATGTATTTATTGTGATCAAAATGAGAGTCAGAGTAGAAATCCAAAATCAAAAGACACCACAACTAAGCTTACACAAAACACTGTCAACCAATCTTACCAAATCCCTGTAAAGAAACATTAAACAAGTGGCAAAAAAAAATATTTAGAAATCCACAAAAAAGCAGCAGAGAATTACTGAAAACATTCACAAGCTGTTAGCTACTTACCTGTGCCTAAGGGAGATATATGGGCTATCACCAGCAGAGCTGCTCTACTCTAATGCTGTTAGTCAGCCCAAACACCAACTTGGCAAGCATTTCCACCCTGCATCTCCACAGCCTGCCTCAGACAACATCGAAATACATGAAAAGAAAACCCTAAAATCTCTTCCACACAGAAGAGATTTCAGAGATAACAGAGAGCACAGCACACTTGTATTTACAGAATGAAAAAGCCCAACCCCATCCTAAGGTTTGGTAACTTACCCTCATATTGCGGAGTGAATTTACGCATTTCTGTTGGGAGAGTCTCATAGAACTGGTGTTCCCTCTGAATAAGGGGTTTACAGATGGTCTTGTCATTAAACCGGAGGACACAGGAGTGTCCTCCAACCTGGTGGACAAAAGGCTCGAGCAGGACTCCCTTGGAATAGTGCTCCACTTCCATGGCTCCAAATGCTGGGCTCATCCTTGTCGCACATTAGACAGAAGGTGGCGACAGGAGTGAAGGCAGTTCAGAGCCAGAACCCTCCGAGACCTGAAGGTGTTTATTCCGATTCAAAAGTCTGTTAAAACAAACACAAGAGAGCGCCGGGCCGTCAGTCTCCCTGCACGCTGAGGCGTGGGTAAGCAAGGCGGAGAGCCGCTGCCGCGCGGTGCCGCTAGCAAAGCCGCGACGAAGGCTCCTCCGACCCAGGGGAGCGGAGCGCAGCGCGGCGCCGCTCGCTTTATGGAGGCGGCCGACTGCGGGCCAGCCCGGGGCGCAGCCAGGCAGGCACGCCGTGGCCCCGCCCCTCAGAGCGCCGCAACCAATGGGAGCCTCCGCGGGGCGGGGCACAGAGCCCCGCGGGGCGCTGGCCCCGCCCTCCCGGGCATGCGCATCGGCGGCGCTGGTCAGAGGGCGGGCTGCGGCTAGAAGTCCTGGCCTTTTTTTTTTTTTTTTTTTAAAATTAAACAAAACTGACAGTAAGTCCTGGCGAGTCCTACTTCAAGTTACGCCTCACGGCCTCCAGCGTCCCCTCACAGACGCACCAACGTTCCCAACGGTCCCTCCCTGCCCCGCACACATCCCAGGCCGGCCAGAGCAGCCCCCAAACGAAACCGAGTTTATAATTCCTGCCTTTCCGACAGCGAGAGCAGCCGCAGGAACCTGCCGAGGTCCAGCCCGGACACCTATTTCACCGGCTTACTCACAACAACCCGTCAGATACTCAACATATTACACAGATGCTAACTTTTCACATGAAAGACATAATGCTAATAAGCCATTTTCCAAGAACTTATTTTTGCATAAATACAGCAGAAGGCAGAGAGTTTTGCGCCATCTGCACCCAAAGGATCTGCTGCTGTACCCCTGTGACCACCCGCCGCTCAGTTCTGGCCAGCCTCCAGTTCCATGCAACTTGCACTTCAATACGCAATTAAAGGAGCAAAGCTAAAAAACAAAACATGACTGTCTTGGTCTCTACCTTCCAGTAAATTTTTAAGTCGAGTTGCTCTAACTCTAGACCTGAGCTTTAATGATTAACTTTTTGCAGCTAGAAACAACCTCGTACTTATTTTGTCTGAAGATCATTACACGAACAATAATGCACTTAATTCAAAGGGACTACAAAGTGTTCTAGGTCACAGGTCTATTTTTATTTGTCCTCCTTAGATATTTAACAGCTTTACATTAACTGCAAAAGCAGAGACCTGCGGGCTTAAAGCAGCGGTGCTAGCAGAACTACAGACATCTACAGCATGCCCTGTACGTAAGGGCATTAATTGAATTACAACTAAACTACTTAAAGAAACAACAGATCAATCAACTGAACTCCAGCTCCTGGAATGTTTACCTGCACCTAAGGGTAACAGGTCAATAGAGTTCTACCCACTACCCACCAGTTAAGCTTTTTTTCCCCCCCTCCTTTCTTTCAAGAGCCTTATTTGACAGAAAGTTACCAGCTTTTTTTTTTTTAAAACAANCCATACTGCTTCTCGCGTTAGACTCGACTGTAAGTTGGCTTACCAGCAGGTGTGTAACATACATCAAGCTTTCACCAAACACACACTTCGCAAACGCCATCAGTTCCTGAGTATAGCTCTGACTGAGAGTCGCTTCCATTTTCTAATAGAGAAATTCTAAGCATCAGTTGGTGTTTGTACAATGCACCAATGATTTTACAAGTCTCAAGAGTTTTCATCAGGATTTCCTAGAGCCAAAATGTCTCCAGTCTTCTAGAATTTCCCAGGGAAAGCCAGAAGAGTGCCCGCTTCAACTGGGAGGCACAATTACATATGTACAAGATCCTGTGGTGACAGAGCTTTACACTGGCACAGCCACTTTTAATAGCATCACAGTACATCAGCATTACAAGAGCCACTTTTTCCAAGACACATTACCATTCTGTGGCTGCCCTTCGAATTACCCTTGATGTAGAGACATTGATTGGCAGCTGCAGCGATTCAATCTGAGAAAGTACCTTGCAACATCTCTTAACCTCAAACTCCTAGTTAGTCCTAGTCCCACTGCATCAGAGTTGCATCAGGAGTTCAGTCTTGTAGATGTTTATGCTATAGAAATGACTCTCTAGCAAAAAGCACCTCTAACACAGACAACGCACAACACCTTGTTTACCCAACACATCTTAAGGGAGCTCGTTAGTAGCAGCTCAACGCGTTTGCTTTCATATATACCCAAGTGGTCTGGACAACACTTGCACATGGTGCACCACTTCGCTCAGCAATGGAATTGCCAAGCTCAGAATTGGACAGGACTACTCATGCTACTTTACCGTTTCCTGAAAAAGTAAGGTCTGGCAGCACATCACATAGTGTAACTTCCCATTCGAGGGACAACAAAGCAAGTTTTTTATAGCTCTGGTATTAGAAAAATATCAGTTTGAAATATCTAGGCAGGGTTGGGCTTTTTTTGAGAGAGAGAAATGTTAGAAACATGTATACATAGCCAAACACAGTGTACCCAGTCTGCATGACCACAAGGCAAATGTGAAATGTACCAGAGATAAAGGGGGAAACTCACACAAGTAAAGATGAGTTTATTGTGCCTGTATTAGTAAGCTCTCCTTCTGTTTTTATCTTCCAAAACCACAGTGCAACTCCCACATGTTCTGTTTCTACTATGAGATTTTTGTAGTATGTGACACCGTTGAGAGCGCTGTATTAATACAGCTANAAGCAAAACTCAGGCCACCTCTGAAAGAGTATGTAAAATTTAATCTGTAATAGTATTTCCCAGAAAAAATACTCTGTCCTGATACTCTGTTTATATTTTAAGATTAGAGCAAAATCAGTAAGCTTTCCATCTCTATTTGTACTACTTTGAATTTCTTAGTATTTTTTTATAATGCAGCTACTGCATCTCCAGAGGAGTTTCTCCTCTGCCCGAGCATCAACAACTTGACAACTTGGAGAGACACAGGTAAAAACCTCTCAGTTCCATCCTGGACACAAGCCATTTCCAAAATCCTACTGAGCTACAACCAAGCTGAGCCACAGTGCGGTGCCCGGACAGCGTGGGCAGCCGTGTACCCTGGCCTGACCTCCCAACACCGGCTGTCCAACCCACCTCCGCAGCCGCCGCAGTCAGAAGGTGGCACTGTTAGTGCTCCGGAGCCACAGATTTGCTCGATGCCCTCCCCCCNGAAAGTACCTTGCAACATCTCTTAACCTCAAACTCCTAGTTAGTCCTAGTCCCACTGCATCAGAGTTGCATCAGGAGTTCAGTCTTGTAGATGTTTATGCTATAGAAATGACTCTCTAGCAAAAAGCACCTCTAACACAGACAACGCACAACACCTTGTTTACCCAACACATCTTAAGGGAGCTCGTTAGTAGCAGCTCAACGCGTTTGCTTTCATATATACCCAAGTGGTCTGGACAACACTTGCACATGGTGCACCACTTCGCTCAGCAATGGAATTGCCAAGCTCAGAATTGGACAGGACTACTCATGCTACTTTACCGTTTCCTGAAAAAGTAAGGTCTGGCAGCACATCACATAGTGTAACTTCCCATTCGAGGGACAACAAAGCAAGTTTTTTATAGCTCTGGTATTAGAAAAATATCAGTTTGAAATATCTAGGCAGGGTTGGGCTTTTTTTGAGAGAGAGAAATGTTAGAAACATGTATACATAGCCAAACACAGTGTACCCAGTCTGCATGACCACAAGGCAAATGTGAAATGTACCAGAGATAAAGGGGGAAACTCACACAAGTAAAGATGAGTTTATTGTGCCTGTATTAGTAAGCTCTCCTTCTGTTTTTATCTTCCAAAACCACAGTGCAACTCCCACATGTTCTGTTTCTACTATGAGATTTTTGTAGTATGTGACACCGTTGAGAGCGCTGTATTAATACAGCTATGCAGTACAAAACTGTGTGCAAGCGGACTGCTGAATAGCGTCAGCAAGGAGTTCCTTGCTATAAAGACTTCAACCAAGCTCCTTATTTGTGCAAAGCAATTTACTGCCCTCTTATAAACCTATAATGTGTATATGATTTGAACAGAGCAACAGTGCTCAAGAAGGCAGCAGCAATCCCACACAATCCTGTCAATAATTTAAATTTTAATGAATCCAGAGGTTTTAGTTTGCACTTTGAACAATTAATGTTTTAGCCTTTCAAGATAAGAAGCACTGTTTACCTAATAAATTGTTTGTTTTCATCCAATGAAGTTCTTCTCACTTGCAAAAAAACTTTGATTAAGATCTTAAGGTTTTTTCTGCTGCATGCTTTAACTTTACCACTATAAACAATCAGGATTTGTTTGTCATTTTGGCTCTATTTAATATAGGGAATCTTGCCACTCAGATTAACAACAGCACCTGGAGCACAATTGTAACGCCCATCAGAAATGCTTTGCACTGTTTCATTTATAAATACCTTACTTCCATAAACAACCTCACAAGTATGTCAAATTGGTTCCACCTCCTTGGAAATAAAAACTTTAATCTAAGACCAACAGCTTCAAGTGGCATTGATGTTGACCAGCATAAGCACAACACAGTTCTTCATTGCCTTTCCTCTGATTCTACACCCAGCTTGTTTTCAATGCTCTTTGGGCAAGAAAGAATACAGAACAGCTATTTTTAGGCAGTTTTCCCAGATACTAAACGCAGGCTCTGTGTACCCTGCCCTTTCCCTCCTATGTGCTTTTAAGTGCCCTTGGTTAAGATCTTTTGTTCAAAAGACACATCAGCAAGAAAAAGCAGATGTAGTATACTTTCACATGTCAAGCATTTTAAGAGAAAAATCTGACATAACTTGAAGGAAGCAAATAAAAACTCGTCTAGACACAGTAACAATAGCTCGGGCCATATCATTCTTACAGTAAGCAGTAAAAGATGTTTAAAACCCAAATCTGTAAAACAGAAGTGACATGTACAGACATCTTATTCTCATTCACCTGTGACAATGACCATCAAAAGAATACCGCAATGAACTCATGTTTTCAGACTTTTAATATTAATCTCAGGTGACGGCATTCTTTGGAAGGTATTTCATGTCATTACAGATTCTCGACTTAGTCCCATATGTAATTGCATTAACAAACATCCTCTGGAGAGCACAGCTCTCAATTAAGCAGCAGCTCCTTCCTTCATAACAATCTCAAAACCAACACCTCTTCCCAAAACTTTGTAATACCAGAATTACTGACGCAGAGCTGCCCGCCTAAGCAATCTGTTAAAACTGGGTTCTCTCAAGTGCAGACTTTTTACTTTGGGTGGTCAATATCTGCAACTCCAAATAGCCACAAATCAGCTTTACAGTGACAGAAATAGCAAGGCCGCAAAGCCTTCTGCCTGTCCTTTTCTCACTTCACTGGGTAGTGCAAAGGGGAAGCTGACAGGGTAGCTACTGGCAGAGCAGAGCTGCTGCAGCACACCATAACCCTGCTGAACCAGACAAAGCTAAGCCCCTTCCCGAGGTTCCAAGGAAACAGACGAATGGCACAGCCTGACAACGTGAGAAAAAGAGTATCAGTGACCCATTAGAGAAGCCAAAGAGAAAGCTGCTTCAACCCGAAGAACAGTCAGGAAGAAATGAATACCAGCTGAGAAAGGACATAGGAACATGGAAGTATCAATGTAGAAAGTGTATGGTGTATTTGTGAGAGCTCACCACCTAGTTCATGCACAAAACTGAAAAGGTACCTCAGGTCTGAGTTGCTATGTCATTACAATGCTCAAAGAGAATGACCCTTCATGACTGAAGCAGAACAAACACACTTTAAGAACCTACAATACACCTATCAAGCTGGAATGGTTACAGGAATTTTACAAGTACTTATGTGACCAAACTACACGTTCGGTTACTAGTATTCTGTTACTTTACAAATAGCAAAGTACATTCCTTGAATCAAAGAACACAAAATACAAAGCAGAGGATGCAACATCAGAATATTAAAAATATTAGATATGTTAAACATGCTCAGATTCAAAGTTCTTGCACAACTTGTGATTCATTTTGATGAAAACCAATGCCATTCCTCTACACATAACAGTATTTTATTAGCAAATTTGCCCAGTCTAACATTGGTAAGGGATTGCTTCTAACATTCACTTCATTTGCTGCTTGGCTCATGAATTGAAGTTACTCTGGTGTGTTCTGCTCCAGAAGTTCTTAAGACTAGAATGCAGATACTCAAATTCTCTAGTGTCCTGTCAGCTGCCTTAAAACGGTATCAGAAATACAAAATTACATTTTAAAGATGAACTGCATATAGATTAGGAAGCAAACCCTGTACAATAGATGTTTTTCATTCTTAACAGAAAAAAGACCTCTGTGTTCATTCATCACAACTGTTTTAACATAGATTCCTAACTTTGAGGATGCATTATACCTCTAAATATAATGCAAGTCCCATGCTAGGACACTTTTGAAGCCTTTTGTATCTTCGATAGTAACAATATAACTAAGTTTAAGCAATAAAAGCTATAGTTTCTAGCTTTTTATCTCATTAAGGTAGAAATGCAGAGCCTGCATAATAATGTGCTCATATGAATCCTATGGTTTTGGAAAAAGCCTTAAGAGCAGTCTTAAAATCTGCATTACAGGAAACACACACTTATTCTGCTAACTAATTTTAAGGAAAAAGTTTATCTTCAGTACAAGAGTGCATTGACAAAAAAAACGGTCCCCTAAACTACAAGTAATGCAAATTCAATACAGCAGACTTAATAGCTTTCAAAATTGTGGGGGGAAGAGGGGCAGTGTCACAGCAGCAAGTGGGGGGGGAGACATCACACAGGTGACCGTATTGCTTTTTAACTGCCTCATTTTCAGTCTACCCTAAATGCAAGAACAAAATATGACAAGGCAGCAGCATGCTGTAAGTCTTTGCAACATTCACTAACAAATTTGGCTCATGTCTAGAAATACCCAGTCCCATAAGGTATTTCAGAAAACTACTCCCTTGAGCTTACTTCAAAAGAAAGACTAGAGTGGAAAAAATACCCCTTCTTTTTCATTAAGCATAACTTTAAACCAAGTCGTTGTGATGGGGGGGGGGGGGGAAGAGGATGCTGAGCTGTAAGTTTCTATACAAGTCAAGGTTATTTAAGCTCTTCTGCAGCAAATCAATGTAACAATCATTAAGTTATCTCCACATGACTTGTACTCATCTCTGAGTACACATGAGGATTTGTAAAAATACTCAGCAGGAACACTTACAAATCCAAGAGTAAAATACCAATTCCTCCATACCTACATATTGAGACTACATGTGCATTCCCTTTCCAAGCAGAAATACTTTTGCTGTAGCCTTCACTGGTAAATCACGAGGGTGATAGGAGTCAGGCACTGTAGCGATAAGTCTATCATAACCACCTACAGATACAAAAAGCCAAAAAAGAGCAAATTATTCTTGTTGAATGTAGGGTGTTTGGGCTAGACCAATAAAAGAAACTACCTGCTTGTTAAAAGTGTTGATATAATTTTTTTTTTTTTTAAAATCTGTATCAAATGGCTGGCAACTGCAGCAACACATTGCTGTAGTTTGGAAAAATGAAAGAACTTCTCCAGATAAAAGGAAAAAAAAAATCCTCAAATTAATGTACATAATCATACAAAACAGACAATCTAGGAACCCAGGATTATACATGAATTCATGCATAAAGTTTCTACAAAACATGTTTGCAAAACCCTTTGGGAAAGTGACAGAACTGACTGGATAGCAGTCTTGGCCCATCAGGCTAGAAAGCTAATCCTATTTTTAACATTAGACTATGAACAAAGGATTGCCACCAAGAAAGAACGCATGCTTATTATCAGGTGGAAAGTATCTGTTCATCAGTTCAATAAATTAAAGCAGCAGCCCTTGCCCTTCTCCATCCCAATTATGGGAACTCCCTGTATCAAGTTTTATACACTTTTCCTGCTGTATTGTTGGAGGAATTTAACAATAAAATTGAACAACACCCACTGGCATTAGATTTTTAAGAAAATTCTATACTCTGTGCCAGAGCTCATCTATCACCAGCACATGACAAGCCAAACACAGTTGAAATAGTATTTATTTTTTGAAAAAAATGTTCCAAAATTTTTGTAAACATTTAACAGTTTAGCATATCTTTAAAACCACTAAATAATTCAAAAAACCTCTAGGCAGTTTAAAACTACAGTGCAGAAAAACATCCTGAAGTGCCGTAGTTTCTTCTGAGGACCTCAGGTCAGGTAAGTCTCACCTAAAGGTACTACTCCTCTAGACCTTTTTTCCCCCTCCACTGAAGGCAGAGGGAGGACAGTCCAACACTGGCTACAACAGCAAAGCCTCCCAAGTGCTACATTCAAGATCTTGTTCTGCTATGAACTTCTCATGAGTCTAAGCCAGCACCCTTGGTAGAGATCACTTTTTGTAAAGAGGGAATCAGGCCTATCCAATAGGAATTTTCTCTATAATACAGAAATGAAAGACGATGCGCTCAGATGCTGACAAATGTATAGAAATGTGTACTTTTTCCAGCACAAAACATTTTTTTTTTTAAAAAAGTAGCAATATTTTTATGCTACTCCTTTTACTCTCTAAACATGGAGTTATAGTTTTGTCTTCCTTTAAATATAACCCAAACACAGCAGTAGTTACTATGAGAAAGAAACACTGCCACACAGGTTAAGGCATGCATTTACACCTGTAAATTTAACACCACAGCTGCAGAGCCACCTCCTGTAGCAAATATCAGAAAGACTTTTGAATACAACTTTGAAACTAAGAATTACGGAACATTGATATATTTAAGCATAACATATTAAGGGAGCAAACTGTAAACAAAAAATCTGAAGTTGCATAATGTTCTGTTATTGTTCTTCATGCACAATCATTATCCCTATCTTCCTTAAACCAGCTCTACATTACTAAGAGAAACAGTTCCCCAATCCTTTTGTCTTAGAATGCAAGGCAGTAACCAAGGTGGTCTCCAAGAGCTTCTAGCTTTTTCTTAACACAAGTATGCACTGAAACCCCTCAGCTGCAATTTCTTAAACATCAATGAGGAGGTCATGTGCTCAGTACAATTAATATTTCAACATCCCAAAAAGCAACAGCTTTCAGCTTTCCCTATACCATTTGTAATCTGTAAACTTAACAATTCCATACACAAAGCTCTGGAGAAATGCCAGAGTTTTACCTCTCAAGTAAAGCTATTTCATCTCCCTAGAACTAAAATAAAGCCAAGTTACAGGTTACTAACCATATTCAGCCAGAAAAGAGCACACAATTCTGACCCATGCAGTTTTTCCAGGGATTGTGTAATTTAAGACCTAGCCTCTTTTCCAAGTAAAAATGCCATGGAAACTAAGAAACCTGAACCACCAAAACTAAGCTACTTAAACTTCCTATTTAGAAACTGATCCATCTTAAAACAGTATTCTGGCACCAGCAGCTAAAAACACCAGTTGCTATAAAAAGACAATATTGCCCTTTGTCATGGAGAAACCAAAATAGCATTCAGCCTTTAATCTTCCAAAAATATGACAGCAAGAGCTAAATTGTGTGGATTACACACATGAAAGTGTTACTCAAGATACCAAAAACCCCAGAAATCCCAGCATTAAGATTAAAATAAACCCAAGGCTATGCTCTCTGTCTGTATATGAATTTAGCAGTCTGGGAACTGTACTTCTAGCCAGTCAATAAAAGAACATGGTATCTTTGTGACTGGCCCTTAAGTTGTGACCAATTTGCCATATATGAGAAGCTGCTGAAGAGGACAACTGTCAAGTCCTGCTCAAAGGTCACATTCACTTACCTACACAAAGATTTTTCTCTGTCTGTATTCCCTTCAGAAATCCCAATCCCTAAAACTTTTAAAACCATAAGCACTAGCGACCCACAGGACAAGATTGTTAAATTTATCTTAGATGCCGAAATCCTAGAATCCAGTCTAACTCCTTGAGCAAAAATTTCCAGAGGAGCACAAAGCAAAAATCATCTATAAATAAACTATTATAGGAAGAATTGTGCCCAAAACACACAGTTACATATTTCATGCATCCCATTTATAAGTATATTCATCTATACCATCAACATACTTAAAAGGAAGAAGCTTAGTCCCTTTTTGTGCAAACTGGTCAAAAAGTAGCCCAGAAGGAGATAGTCAGACTTGAAATGCCCATCCACATTTTTAACTATAATTCTTCAAGTGTGGGTTCCAAGAATTTACTTCTGACGATCATGATAGATGGAGTTTTTGCTCCAGAACAGCTCAAGTTCATGAGATGTATTTAACATATCTTTAAAAATTGTATTTACGTTTCAAAACATTTCAAACTACTGAAAACACATCTCAAATCAGACAACACAACCCAAACTTGCATCTTAAAGGGAAGAGTTTATATGATTCAGTGACCTCTACATGCTCTTTCCCTAAAAAGAGTTATGAAAATAACTGGGTCCTAAGACCTTGAACATATAGCTCCCTATAGGATGACTGAGAAATTATAGAAGTTCAAGCCCCCAAAATACAAAGAATAATTTCACCATCTTTCTTGATAAACTGCAACAGATTGGACATGAGCAAGTAAGGACAGGTGAGGAGTCTTGCAAGATAGACTCTGATGTGGCACAACAAAACCAAGCGGAAAGTCGTGAATGTTTCCCCTGGTAAATGTAACTCATTTCAAGCACGTTTTCTCCCTAGTAAAAGGGACAAGCACACCTGCACAGTACTTAAATAATGCTTTTTTTAAAAAAAATTATTTATGTATTTCATATTATGTATTTCATCTTTCAGTGATCTCATAGTACACCATCTGGGGCCAATTACAGGCTCACCATAATAATAACTGTGAAAGAATTAATCCATTCTAATCTCATACAGTTTACATAGTCAAACAGCAGTACAAAACCACTTGAAAAAAATCTTATCAATTTCAGTAATCTATGAAAGGAAGCTTTCGGAGGAGCTTGGCTGTACTGCTCTCATACCCCCACAAGCTGAAATATATTTAATGATGCAAAAGAGCCAGTTTTATTAGCCCAGGTAATGGGATACAACCATAATAAGTTTTACTCCCTTAAACACATCTGTTGCTTTACAGACAATTTTTATAGCAGCCAGTGATTCCACAGCACAAGCAAGTGTGGTTTGTACAACTGTCTTCAAAGAGAAACAATCACTAACCAAAAAGGGAAGACTCAGACAGGATGATTGCCAAAACCCCATTTTATCTTCAAAAACCTGCAATATAGCACCGCCATCCACACTGTGCTCATGTTCCAATTCTGTATTTCTAAAAAACTGCATACTGCCAGGAAAAAAAAAAATTCAAGAAGTCAAGCTTATGAAAGACCATTTTATTTTTTGGAAGCAAACTGTGCATAGTGATGTTAAATCATTATTTGCACTTTAAAACAAGAAATCACCATTCAGCATTTACATTTAAATGCATGAAAGGTTTTATTTCTACAGAACTGGAAGACAGTCCTCCTCTCACCATGCAACTCACTGCAGCTCCATCAGCACTTACTTCACTTACCTGTAATCCTTGAGAGACTACTTGTTTCCATGAATTCTAAAATGATTCTCCAAAAACATTTTGTTCCCTCCCCATCTAGAACTATACCCTCAACTTCAGTATTCACAGATGTCTCTTCAGAAAACTGACCGGTTACATTAAGTCAGATCCAAATTTTTTCCTAAGTTAGCTTGAACAGATTCCCAGTTACAATGCTAGTTATTCCAGTATGAGCACATCCACCCATCAATTTAACCTCCTATCTTCAGTTAAATTGAGTCAATATGCTAAAAGAGTTAACACCTCAGACACATCAAGATGATGCTTATCATGTCAGCAGTTTCACTCCTCACCTTTATAACAAGGAACTACAATAATTTAATTGACATCACTGTAAAAAAAAAAAATCAATTGCCATCACATTTCCCCATATATCCAAAATGTTATTCTGGAAAAAGATATGAAAAAGGAAAAGAGCAAATGTTAAAAGGAAGAGGTCATCTTCAATAAAATTAGGCAGCACCCACAATTCCTGATAAGGTTTCAGGCACTGTTGAAAATTTCTTCATCACAGCACTGCACTGCTATTTGGGTACACTGAAAGCCCTCTGTGCTTCAAGAAAATAAAATCAACATTTTTGCTGTGCTTATTCTAATACAGATTCTGGCATAAACCCCCCAAACTCTTGCTTCTTTCTATGAGGAAAAATAGCCTTTCTAGGAGGAAAAATAGCCTAAATAATTCTATCTTCTGTCCTTGAGCTTGTTCACTGCAAGTCTCAACAACCTGAGGCATCATTAACCAGTTTCAGCAAGTCATCCAAATTAATTTTTTTTTCAGTTCCTTCCAACTTTTTGGATGTCAACACAGCAGGACAGAAAGCAGGGACAAAGAGAGGCAGTACAGCTGAAAGGCTACTGCGCGAATTCAGTATTTACCTGTTCTGTTTGGGTTATTAACTGGCTGATGAGCACGTACACAGCTCCACACCAGCCACCGCCCATGCACTGTCTCTTGCCCAACCATTCATCATGGCACATGCACAGTTCGTCTTCAGAAAACAAGACTCTCAGCAGCCAAAACCATTTTATGAGCAAGCCTTTCTTTTTCCAGTAAAACAATGCAAAACTGAGCACTAACTGGTTCCAACTATCTCCAACAGACAACCTTCCATATGCACCAGCAACCCAGACACAGGGTCATCAAAGACTGCAGGTTAAATATCTGATAACACGTAGAGTGAAAGAGTACTTTCTGTACCTATTACGAAGATTATCATTACCTTATTCTAAGACAGCCCGTTTTTCTGAGACAGTCAGGACTTCAAAGACTTAGTGCTAAAAAAGTCAAGAAGTTGCAAGAGCTTTTGGTGATGATTTCAAGCTCCTGAGCACACCTGATTAAACACAACCAACCAATGTCAGACCTTCATTGGAACAATTTTGCTTCCATTATGTCTGCAGTGTTTCAGACTTTGCAGGAGGAGAAATTTCTAGCTACTTACAACCCATGATATTGTGTCATACAGCTTTTTGCAAAAAAGGGGGAAGAAAGAATTATTTTGAAACCACGTAGTTATTATGAAATGTCCAAAAATAATGTTCCAATGAGATATTTCTAACAAAACCTATAGAAAAGCACATCTGCATTAAAACTCTAAAATGTAGCCTCTTAATATTTGAAAGCTATCCCTATATTGTTTCAAAGAGACAATAATCTTGTGCAAGACAGAAAGCCAGATAAAAGAATTAGTGAGAGAGGAAAAATCCTCTCCCCGCAATGGAAAATTTTCATCTCTTCAAGCAAGGCACAGAGATGCTGAGCCGGACCTGCGTTGCCTGGAGACCAACTGCAGCTTCTTGCCAACAGGGACGAGCTAAGCATCAGCAAATTCAACAACTGATAAGTGGGTGAACTGAATAAGAGGCAGCAAGTTTTTCCACACACCAGTGTAAAAACCTGATAGCTTTCAGATAATGGTTCTAGCCTGTGCTCACTAGACACACAAGAATTATGAAGAATACAAAATACCAGCCTAATAAAGCTTCAAACTCCACAGCTTAGCTCTCACCCCCACACTTCTGGGTACAGCTAGTGCCACGGACTGCATTCAAGTCAAAATTTTTAGCAACTACATTTCTGCCCTTTCAATCTTTCGATGCAGTATCTGAACTTTTGGAACACATTCCTACCCATTAAACAAGTTCTGTGTTTAAGCATTGGTGCAGAAATATTAAGGAAACCAATGAACTACATCAAAAAGGAAGAAGCTACACCTCGGCTTAGCATTATAAACCACATCAAATCATGCTTCACTTCAAAACCCTGCCTTTGCCCCTAGCCTTTCCCACCCGAAGCGCAGCTCCCTGGGCAGGACAGCATCAGAAGCGTTACCAAGAAGACACTTGTTTTCCCTACTCTGGATCTGGAACTGCGCCCAAGCTCGTGCAGACACTGACTTTGCTGCGGGAACAGCGCTCCTGACCTCCCAGAGAAACACCTCAGCTGTCTCCCAATTTCCAAACACCATCAGATGAGAATCATCAAAGTAACTGACAATTAATACCAGTTGCTCCAGAATTCCCCCAGACCTTATATAATTCAATTCACTAAAAGTATTCAGACAGTAAAGAAATAAAGATTTTTAAGAATGACTATTTAATTTATCCCTTTAGATGCAATATCCTTGTGGAATTTCTGTCGCTAGTGAAGTACGTTTTTCACCATCAACCTGACAGCATACACTTCCCTTCCTCCACCTATTCCTAAACTAAAAAGGCAGACATTTGTGTACCTAGCACCATAGCTGACAGACTGAGGCACCGTTAGTTATGACAAGGTTTACACCCTTCCCCTACCCTTCAGAAGGAAAAAACATCCTCAAAATATCCTCTCACATTCCCCAGCTGATCAGAGAACAATTGAAGTACCACCATACCAGTGATGTGGCTGGAAGCCCATCCACTGACAGGCAGCAAAGAGTTTCTTTCGTTAACATTTTTTTCTCATGCTGTTTTTTCAAAACTGCATGCTTGACAAATCTGAAGTCTTCCTTGCAAGCAACTGGTAGGGAATAATTTTTTGAGAGCACAAAGCCCAGCATTCATATGACTGACCACTATCCAGTTTTCCAGCTCCTTTCCAAGTTACATACCACATGGTTATGATGGCTCTGATCTACCTTTCCTCAAGAAGAAACAGCAACATAAATCTTACATTACTTGTACGAACAAAGTACCACAGACAAGATTAACAGATTATTACTTCAGAGAGGTATAAACAGCAAAGACTGAAAAGGCAGGAAAACGGCTTTTCAATTAAATGAATTAACATAAATTTATGAAAACCTACCCAGCCAAGTTTAAGGTCTGAAATTTTTACAAATACATATGAATGGCTTCCCTTCCCTGAAATCCTTCCTGCAATCCTTAACGAGAAGACACGTCTGAGCACTTAAGTTTATTCTTTTTTGAAGAAATATTCCTGAATTCTGCCAGTTAAATCATTGGGTTCTTCCTCATTTACTAATATATTATAACAACAAGCTGGAAGATGCTAAACAGGCCAAATGTAAACAAATTAATCAGCCCATTTTAAAAATACACATATTTGTGTGTGAATGCATGTGAATATAGAATCCAGTTTCCATTCCTTAATGTTATCATAAGTCCTGAAAATACGAAAATTAATTTCAACTTAAAGACAGATTTAAATTTTACAAATAGTTTTTATCTTATGTAAGCAAAGTCATGAGCAAAGATGCCAATTCTTAGACATTTAAAAGCCAAAATAACCCTGACCTTGTAATTCTCAAGTGTCAAATTTGAACTGCTCTACCCTCACTTCATTGTTACGTGTTGGGTAACGATCAATAACACACCATCTGACTGAAAAGTTAAAACAAACAAACTCACATTAGCTTTAATGTTCCATAACTAAGTACTAAACTAAAATTCTAATTACAGTATTTGACACAGAACTGCCCCTTTAGATGTTCATGAGTCTCAAAAAGCATATGGGCACTGGATGCATTTCTAAAACACCTGAGTATATGGGACACATAAAGCACTGTGGCAAAAAAATAGAGACAGGCTAAAAGTAGAGAGCAATTAAATTCCAGCATATATCAGGAAAGGTATCAGTGTTCAACACGCATACTTTTCACAATGGAATTAAGGCCAAGGACATATCAGGGTGTAACTACCAACAGGCTGTTATTCTATCAACAACGATAACATTTATTTTCTTAAGCAGTATGCCGATTTCAAAAGCCTCAACCGTAAGTGTTTTTGTTTAAGAGCCTGAGGGCCCCAAGCCACGTTAACAAGGTATTATAAATCTGTGATGCTCAAAACAGCTCGTAACAAGACATCACCCAGTATTTCCGTTGTACACAGAAAAAGGGTATTCGTGAGCAGCACGTCCAATTATGCAACACCTGTCGAAGCACTCTTTTTTCATTTTGTAATACTACCCAGTGTATGAAACAGTCGTCAAACCTGCAGCACATCCATCACCCAGGCAAAACGGAAAACCAACATCTTATGATTCAGACAGATGAGAACTGCTGAGTAACAGCAAGGGGCGACAACCAGCTCCGGGGTCACCCAGCCACGTAAGACCGCATAACTGTGCCCTCCTCCCCGCCCCCCCCCACGCTGAGCCAGGGCCGGCGCTGCCGAAAGCCTCCCGCCCCGGTAACCCCCACCGCCGCCCTGCACAGCCCCGCAGGGGGAGAGCAAGGCTAGGCAGGAATCGCGAAGCGGTGTGCTAACGGGGATGCTCCGTGAACGTTGTTGTCCGCCCCCGCGCATCCCGGAGCAAATCCGCATCCCCCGCGGGTGATGCCAGGCCAGAGGAGCTCTGCTCCTTCTCCCCCGGGGGGAAACCAGGGCAGGGCCCTCCCCCCCCCCCCCCCGCCTTTCGGGCTGAGCCCGAGCGATGCCCCTCCCCCTGCCGCCGCCGCACGCCCGAAGCTGCCGCCAAGCATCCCCAGCGGGAAGCCGGGCAGCCACCTCCCCCCGCCTCCGCCGGTCCGGGCACCGACCTCCCGCGGCGGGCGGGGCCGGGGCCTGCAAAGGGAGGACCCCGCCGCGCCCCACAGGCCAACGGCAGCCCCCAGCCACCCCCTCAGAGCCGACGGCATCGGGGGAGGAGGAACCGGCGGCGGGTTCGTCGAGAGCCCGCGGCGCCCAGCGGGCCGCCCGGCAGGCCCAGGGGAGCGGCGGGACGCGCCCGTTACCTGGTATCAGGCCAGCGCCGGCGGCAGCTTCACCTCTTTTGTTCCTCAGACATCAAAATGGCGGCGTGGCGCGGAGCCGGCCCTCCCCTACCCCAGCACGCCCCGCCCTCCCGCCCGCCTTCCTATTGGCTCGGCCCGCACCGCTGCGCGCTGATTGGGCGGCCGCTAGCGCCATTGTTGCTAGGGGAGCCAGGCTGGGCGACGGGCGTGGGGCAGAGGCGCCCCGGCGGGCGGAGGTGCCGTGGGGCCGGGCAGCGCTCGGCCCCTCAGCACCCCCTCGCCCTCGCTCTGCAGCGCGGCCTGCCTGCGCACCCCTTCCACGGAAGCCGCGGGGAGGTGGGGATGGCTGGTCTGCTCCGTAGTGTCCGGCCGTGGGAAGCAGGACCACGGGGAGAAGCAGTCCCTCCGTGGGGCCTGCCTCAGCTTTGCAAACACAGGATATGGCCTCCACCTGTGGGAGGCAAACGCCTGCATCTGAGCTGGCCCCGCTGTGTGCCCTGCTCTGTACCCAAGCTTCGAGCCCCCATCCAGGCGCCCTCAGCCTGGTGCCAGCCCTGTGCGGGGTGGGCTGGGTTTCCTCTTCCTGCGCCTTTAACGATCTTTGGAGTTACACCTCCTTGACTTGCAGGCCGCAGCAGCCGCAGATAGGGCTCTCATTAACTTTGCCTCGGTGCCTGCTTGAAAACAGTTTATTTCCGTTCGTGTGCAAGACTTGCCGTTAGTTTGGACGTGACTGGGGCCTTGTTGCAGGGGTGCTTCCGCCGCTCGCCCCACTGAGGAGGCAGAGGAAGAGCATCTGTCGAGTCCTTGAAGCAGAGGAGGCTCATAGGGCCGTATGCCTGAGCTTACCCATTAGTTCTGCATTTCTGTTTCTATACCACCAAAAATCTCATTCAGGCATACGCCCCGGAGGCTCCCCCTACTCGGCTTTACCCTGAATGACTTCTCAGAGCCTGTGGCCTAATGTTTTAAATGCCATCGCAGTTGTCAGGGTTTGCGTGCGAGCCCATGAACGCGCCTGTAACAACAGAGCCACCATCATTGTAAGGAAAAAAGACTGAATAACGAGATTATTGCAGTTTAAATTACTAAGCAACAGTCTTTCTGACAATGAACTTAGTAACGCTCTGCCATCTATTTAATCACGCTAATGAGACAGAACAACTCCACTTAGATACAAATTACTCTGCGTTTCATTTAAATAAAGGTCAGAGAGCTAAAAGCCACACAAGCCACCACAATTCTGCTGTACAACATACCCAGCAAAAGGCATCCTTTGTTTCCAGAAGGGACCCAGCTTTTCTGGCCATGGGCTGCCGAGGCAGGGCTGCGCACACAGAGCATCTCACTCAAACCTCCCACCTCCGCTCCCCGACTGCCCACCCCTGTGTGGGCCCAGGGCCTGTCTGTCTCGGGAACGGCTACTTGGTTTGGAGAAGTGAGCATTGGTTCACCAAAGAGATTCAGAGGGTGAGAGATCTCTGATTTCTCCTTGTTCTAAAGTACAAGCACACGTACGGTCTTGTGTAAGAAACAATTATACCCCCTGGTTCTCACTGCTTAAAATATGCCTCTCTTGTCCATCAGGCTGACAGTTGAAGCCAAGCAGAGCTGCCTGTTGAGAGTCTCCTCATTTACCTGGCTGGCACCATCATGATTATCTTTCTTTCAAAATCTGTTTTTGTATGTGTCTCTCACCATTTAGAACTGGTGACTTTCCTTGAATATTTAAAGATTCTGTTTTAAATCCATGCCTCTTTGGGCTGAAGCTGGTCGTGAGAGAGCAGGTCTGTAATTTACTCAAGAGACTGGCAGTTATGGCTGGAGATTATCGACACATGCTACTAGTTTTAATCTTCATTTGCAAGCACAGAGCTGGTCCAGGGCTCACATCTGATTTATGTTCCCCAGCCACAGGGAGAGGGGAGCTGAGGTGCCACCCCGTGGGACCCCTCCTCAGTGGGTGGCTGCACGATCCCTCCAGAGGCTGGGAATATTCCCCCATGCTCACAGCAGCATTAGGTTTCCTCAAGCCTTGCTCCTCGCTGTGCTTCTTTCTGTTCCTCTTAATTAGTGGGGGAGCAATTCCAGGCTACGCGAGTCACTCAGCCATCTCCTACCTCCCCTGCGATCAGCTTACCTGATACAGTACATGCCTGTAATAGGACGTCAACATCGAGCTGGGCTTGGCAAGCCTTTCATTCCCGCACTGCCCTTGCCCACACATGGCTCATGGTCACTTCCTAAACTTCCAGCCCTGCATCCCATCGGCTCTAGGATGAACCCCCAGCTAGCCGTGCTCCCAGACAAACAACACTGACCCTTTGGCTGCCTGGCACTCCAGGTGACCCCGCATCACTTCTTGAGAACATTTCACCCTGAGCAATTGGCGTGAGGCTGTTGAATATAAGAAGCTTAGCTCTAGAAGTCACTGCAATAGCAATGCTCCTCAACCTTCCTCCTCCTCACCAAGATGCAGCATTTAAGCCAGTGAGGATCTGCTCACACAGGCAGTCGGAAAGGTGCCTGTTTCTCCCACTGCCAAAATCATTTACAAAATAAATAGGCAATAAACATCCTGCTTTCATAAACACCTTCCTCTCCCTTGTGTGCACTGTGTGTGCACATACATATATATATACACCTTTTTAAAGAGCTGGTGAAAAGTGCCAGACTGACAGTTTAAAGGAACAAGGACTTTCCGTTATTTACAGAACTGGTACAATACAGGAAGAGGCAGAGCAAACTTCTCCCTCTTGGGCTGTGTCAAATCCATGATCCAGAGGAAACACCCTTGAGCATAAAGTTCATGCATATTCATTTTGTCTCTCCTGCTAAGGATCTAGGAATTGTTCCTTTTACAGGGAACAGAGGACTGTTATGAAGTTCCCTAGTTCAATATTATTCTTGCTGTGATTAAGGTTGCAAAATTTCATTTATATGAGAAAACTCACACCCTGAATCAAAAAATGTAAACCCCCAAAATTCACCCACTTCTCACCAAATCAGCCCCGTTCCAACTCAATACAGTTTTCTAACTACGTAGTCCTCACCCACAATCTTAATCCCGTGCTCTGTCTGCATAGTGTGGTCCGTGCCATTTTTACCATGCCTGTGGTAGTTCTAATTAATCCACATGGTTCTAGTTATTATTTACTTGCAAAACATTTCATCAGATGATGTGTCTGATTCAGGACTCAAAAAGCTAGGCCACTAAAGGAGGACAGCACTTAATTTAATGAAGTAGCAGGGAAATGTCATGCTTTAAAGATGTCTTGCACGGAAATAGATTCCATGCTCTATCCTCAGTCCTCTCAGGGTCAAAAATAATAATTATGAGAATGGAGCTGGAAGAAGGAGGATAACGATGGGGTTTTTTTGCATGGGGCAGCAGCAAAGCCAGCTGCCTGAGCCCCAGCAGTTCAGCCACCCGCCGGGCAGGCCTGTCCCTTGCCAGGCACTTTCTATTACTCTGGAGCAATTACAAATTGATGGATGAGTCACAGAATAAAAACACAACTGGACTTTGTTTACTGGGATGGAAGCTCAGCTCTGGGATTTCTCAAGAGCTGCAGAGATGGAGAGCTGACAGCTGCTGCTCGACGAGCCAGGGCATGAGGGATTGCAGGTGAAGGATCTGTGCTTTCCTGAAAAAGGCTGTGATTAATGGAAAGGTTTTTTTCCACCCCGAGTTCCTTGTAACTCATCTGATCAGACCCAGAAACCACAAGCAAACACATCTGTAACTTATGGTTTAAGGTTTAATTTGCTGGCTATGCTTTAGGCAAACAGGGAGCGCACGTGATCCACAGTGTGCTGAAAATGGGGACGGTGGCAGTGCCCCACCAGGCAGGCTGCTTACCTGCCAGGAAAGGGCTGAATGCCACGGCCCAGCTCGCCTGCGCTTGTTGGGTTTCTGCAGAAGCCCTGGACTGACTGCGTGTGCCCACGTCCTGCTGCAGCCTGCTCCGCTGCCCGAGGAAGATGCAGGAGAGCAATCAGAAAAGAGAGCAGCTACAAAGAGCTGCCTCTGAGCCCGCAACACACGCAAACCACTCCCTGGCCCATCCCGGGGAGATCTTCAGCCTCTTCAGAGAGCAAGAACTCTTGCCAGAGCCACTCTTGGGGGTCCCGGATGAGCCCCCCATCCCCAGAACGCCTGCCATGCCCACTCAGCCACACTGAGCCCTGGAGATGGTGTCCGTGGGCTGCTAACGGAGATCCGGCTTCGGCTCCCGATAACAAAATGCTGGTTACTGCTGTGTCCGGTCGCTCCGCTCCCTTCATCAGTCCTGTCTGCTGGGGCTGTAACTCTCCAGCAGGACTCTCTCTTACCTAGTGAACTGCTGCCATGGCAGAATTCATGTGTTATTGTAGGATGAAACAATCACTTGCCAAAAAACACATGAAAAGAGCAATACATAGATAGCAAGTGCCCAAAGGTTAGGAGAGGCCAGAGGGTTTTTTCCATACAATCTTTCCTAAGTTTTCCTGCGGGGCAAAGCAGAGCCTTTAAATACACAGGCAGGATCCCACCTCCCAGTGTGTGCTGATAACGCTGGTGGTACGCAGCCGTGGCCGCTCCGGCATGGTGGCATCACTGTGGTCTTCCAGCTCTTCTGCGAGAGTGCACTGGGAATCTGTCAATCTGTCAGGCTGGTGGGGTGTGTGTTTGGGGCAGCTCACAGCCCTGCTGCAGACTCTGCAGCCAGAGCAAAAATGCAAACCCACAAGTTTGGGTCAGGCCCTTGCTCCTGCCTTCCATGTCAGTGCTGCCGTGCTCCGCGGGTGACAGTCTCAGCCGCAGCCGAAGCCGGAAAGAGCTGGCAGCTTCGGTTTCCTCTTGCACTCACTCGTAGGCTGCAGCAGCTCCATCCCCCAGTGCCTGCCCTCCTGCAGCTTTGCCATCTGATTCTCCTTTTTCTGAGCCTCCCTCAGGCACTCCTTGGTGAATAAATCCCCCCGCTTCTTTCCCCATCCCACAGGGCTGGGCAGTGGCACAAGGGCCATTCCAGCAGGCTGGAACAATTATCTCTATTTGTGTTATTATTTGTGGAATAATTATGTTTATCATGGTGGTGCTTAGGGCCAGACTCCCGTGTGTGGGATTGCACTTTCCGCTCCAGGCTTTGCCCAGAGACCCTCGGTCTTTATTGGCATACCCAGACCTTGCCACGAAGCAACTCGTGTGCTCGCCCCGAGGCACTGCTCTCTGCCCTCTATGCGGTCAAAATTTCATGGCTTCGCCTTCAGCAAAACAGCCCCAATTCCCCAGCATGCAAAGAGGAGCACGAATCAGAGCTGAAACTCCTCCAGGGAACATTTTGGGAACTTCCCAAGCCGGGTGATACTGGGGTTTGGCTGGCGTCCTGCGGTCGCACACCCCGCCACACCTACCCGCCCGGCACTGCCGAAATGTCACCGGTGCTGCTCAGCACAGCGCAGCAGTGCAAACTATTTAGGGCAGGGAAAAGCCAGTTCAGATATAAATATCAATCAAAATAAGTCAGCTTGCCACCCCCAGCCTTTGATTTCCATTTTCGCTTCTGCAGCTGCTTTGCAGAGCCTGGTTTTGCCCAGAGATACACCCCAAATCCTGCTCCTGCTGCATTTCTGTGGAATCAGGGTCAGTCCCAGCAGACATTTTCAGAGGTGTTTGCAGGCAAGAGAAGGTCAGAAGCTTTGGCTCAGCAGCTGCAGACATCCCTCACTGAGTGCCCTGGGTGAAGAACCAGTTACAGAAAACTTCTCGTCCCCATTCAGCCAATTTAATGCTTGCACGATTTTGCACCAGTAAGTCAAATGAGAGAAAGAAGTGCTGGCAAAAATAGCGAGGGGACTGTCTGTATTTCACACATCACAGGGCACCTTTTGTGCAGGAAGGAAAGGGCTTGTGACGCTTCACTCACCGCCATCCATCTCGCTGCAGATGGGCCAGGCGCTGTCTGCAATACCTGCTTCCTCGCAGAAATCAAGCGTGACTCCAGCTTGGAACAGCACGGACTCAGCAACACCTCTGTTCCCTGCCCACCAAGCCTGCAGCGACAGAATAACCGCAGCCTCGAGCTGCAGATGCTCCGGCACTAACCCCCCGCCGCAGGAACCAAAGCCTCCCTCCCTTTCCCTTTGCGGTCTGTCCCTGGAGGCAGCCCCCCATCACTCTCCTGTTTTCTCTCCCATGGAGGAGCCTGGATGTGGTTTTCCTCCCATTCCTTCCACTTGCCTGCTCCTCCTGTTAGCTTTCCTCTGAGCAGCCACCTTACTCCAGCCATCAGGGAGGAGGTGATGCTCTAGGAGTCAGAACATACCCCCATGTATCTTTTAGCTTTGCAAATGAGCCTTTTCATCCCATTTTGAAGGGGAAAACTCTGTCAGGTTCTCCTAAATGAGGAGGTCCAGCTCACCTCGGAATAAATTCTCTTTATTCATGGCAGAGAAAAATCCTTTCCCTCGATGGAGTTGTCCCCACTAAGGAGCTGACAGTGCCCGTGGCAGAGCCCACGGTGCCACTGGGCAGGCTGGCAGCGGCTGCGACCTCCAGGGCTACAAGCCCCCTCGTGGCCATGGCCATGCAGGGAAGCTCAGCCTCGTGTGATGGGCATCAAGGAGGAACGGGCTCAGCTACTGCAGATTTCCTAGTTATTTCATGGGGAACTTCCCAAGCAGATTGCTCCACTCAGTAGCAGACCTGTCCTCTGCCAAGAAATGCTGTAACGTGCATGTCCATGGCTGGGACCGGCACCCTCCTGCCCCTTGCTGCAGGCTCTCCATCCTGCCCACCACGTGGCTATAGTTTTCCCCACCAGCCCTCCATGGCTAAGGGTGCAAATCAGAAGATCCACACAAGAGTTGGGAAGGATGGGGATGAGTGGTGCTCTCTCCCAGCTGGGATGAACACGCTCCATCAGGTCTCCAGGGCCCAGGGAGCCGGCAGCAGCCAGCGCTCCTGGCCCATCGCCCCTGGAGCACCAGCGCTCTGGGCAATGCCAAGAGGACAGACTGAATCAGCATAGATTGGGAATGTCATTTCTCGTGAAATATATCTTATATATCCCTTCCCTGCAGTTTCTCCTGCTGCTTCAGGGACTCTTCCTTGGGCTATTTTTAGTGGCGGGTTACATCACTGCCAGCTTCTGCTGCTTTGAAAAAGGCACCGGCTGCAAACATCCAGGCATCAGCGACTGCGAGCCGCAGGGCTGTAAGGACGGGAACTTTATCTCTCGGCCAGCAGACAACCAGGATGCACTTGCGAGCTGCCGGATGGAGCCTGGTTTGGGAGAGCAAACAAAGAGCATCTCAGTCACGCTGGTGCCCAACGAGGAGGAGGGCCCTGCCGCGAGAGCCCCCGCTTCCCCTGGGACCGGGGGATGCTTTCCGGCAACGCTGCCATTGCCTGGCTGTGCGACACCAAGCAAGTTAATTAATCCTCTGTGCTTCTCCTCTTTCCAAAGAGAGGGTTTATGCTGACCTACTTCTTACAGGGAAATTTGCAAAGGGCTTCCATGTCCATGATGAGCAAGTGGCACCGAAAGCGCTAATTATGCTGGCTGTTCCCACTACCCAGGCCACTGCACAGCCAAAACAGCAGCAAGCAAAAGCAGAACATCATGGCTCTGGGGCAAGTAACAGAGAGAGCTGCTCCTGCAGATAGGTCACGATTTCCAGCCTGGCAACTGGCTCTTGCTTTTGGGCAAGAGCAACTCACGTGCCATGTGGACAGGCGTCTCAGGCCCTGAGATGGCACGTGGCAAAGAGGAAGATTCACCTTGCACCTCTTTGCAAAGATGCTGTGCATCAGGCATGGGGGTCCCAGCAGCCCCAGGGCGGAGAGCTGCGGGCAGCTACCCCGGGGTGAGTGATGCAGCCCTGGGGCAGTGAGGATCTGCTGGCAGGGGATGTCCGCAGGGAGCCCTCGGCGTGCCTGTGAGGCTGCAAATGCTTCGCGTGCCTCCCCAGGCAGTCTGACACTGTCACCGCGTACCAGTGCCTCCGGGCCCCCGCGAGGGCTGCTCGAGCCACGGCTGCTTTTAGACTCTCTCCTCCCCACCTCTGAGCCTCCCCTGGTAGCTGGAGCTACAGAAACCTGTGCAGGAGGGATTAACAGAAATGAGGAAATAGGGGGATCTGAGCCAGCCGAGCACCCTTCCCCAGTGGCATCCTGGCCCCCACAGCCACCCCCTGCCCTCCCCCTGCATCCCAGCTGGCCAAAATCCCTCTCCCAGAAGACTCTGCCCAGAACAAGGGCCGGAGGTCTTAAGGAGGAAATTCTGAGTTAAATTCCTTCCTCCCGAGTCATTTGCAGAAGGGAACAGCGTGTGCTCCCAGCACAGAGATGACGTCTTGCTGGCCTCCTGCCGCTCCTCGGCTGCCTGTCACCGCGGGCTCTCCCAGCAAGGCGGCGGGAGCGTTTGGCTGATGGAGAAGGACTGGAGGGCGTATTCATGGTGCCTCTGCCTGGGGAAGGGCTGGCAGGGGATGTGTTGCCGGCAGCGCGGGCGAACGCCTCACCAGAAAAGTCCTGCATCCCCTGGAGGGAAGAGGATGCAGAAGGTCTCCACAGAGCTGCAAAGATCCCCTCCATCCCCCAAGGGAAAAGGAGTAACTGAGTTATGCTGCAGATTATACGTGAGCCCAGCGTAAAGCAGTTATTAGTGAGGGCTCATAACCAAACCCAGGATTATGTAGAAGGACCAAAGCCTCATCCAGTGCAAACAGCCGCAGCTGTGTGGAGGCCACAAGCCCCATACTAATTCATCCTCAGTTCCTCAGCAGGAGTAATGAAATAGTTAAAGCAGCCCAAGGAAGCTGTTCAGTTTGTATTTGCATTGAGCTGCTTAAAAAGTAAACACGGCATAAGGCCAGGCCCGCCAGCAGCTGTCACTGACCTCAAAATCAAAGATGTTGTGGGCTGATCCAAAGTAGGGCAGGCTCACAAGCAGAGCGGCCACAGCAGCCGCGCTAGAGATGGGAGGAACGTGAGCTGCGGCTGGCATGGAGCAAAGGCTGCTGCCCCCCTTCCTAGGCCGAATCTGCCAGCGGCTCACAGAGGTGATGAAGTCATTTGAAAAAAAATTCCTGACGATTTTCTCTCTCTCATCTCAGAGATGAGGCAAACGCTGCCCTGATCTGGGCAACCTGTGTAGGGATTATTAAACCAAACTGTATCTGGGCCAAGGTTAATGAAAAAGCCTGCAAAATCCTCCCGTCCACAGCGTTTTGGTTCCCTCATCACAGGCGGCTTGGCGCCGAGCCGGCAGGGAGGCACGAGGCTGGCAGCGTGCACGTGCACCGTGAGCCACAGCGAGCCGACCAGGGCCCACACTGGGCTTCCCGTCCTTGCAAAGGCAACCAGAGGCTCACTTCATGCTTGCTTGTGAAGCCCACGGAGCACCTCTGCTGACAGCTGGCAGGGATTATTGTCATCTGTTACCACCACTACTCCAAAGGGACACACTTTGTGCGGCTCAGCGAGGGCTGCAGCCCCCTCAGAGCAGCTGCAGCCCCCTCAGAGCAGCTCCAGCCCTGCTTGCCCATGGTGTTTTCAGGGCAGAGCTTGTGCCACCCTGCTGTGGCTGGTGCCAACAGGAGAGCCGCAGCCGATCGGCATCATGGGCAGAGCCGGACTGCAGCCATGTGATGTGCAGGTACCCATCCAGGAGGGTTTTCCTCACCCGCCTGCAAAGCCCCAAATCCCACATCTCTACTTGCGCGGCTTCAAGGCAGCCTCGCTGCTGTGGGCTGTCCCAGAGAAGATGGGAAAAGTGCACAGGCTCTTTCCCCTCTTTCTTTTAGGCAAACAGAGAAGTTCTTCCAAGTGTGGGGTTGTGGTTCTTTCATTTTCCTGCCTTTCTTATCACCAAGGGCTACGGAAATGGAGAACTGGGGGCATCACAGCATGAGCTCACATGTCCCTGCCCTGACAGGGACATCCTTATCGCTGGAGCAGTTTCCAACATCTCAGTCCTGATGTTAAAACCATTATGTCTCTGGCCATCCGTGCAAAGAAAAACTAGAAACCATGGCATGGCAGCGATCAGGGCAATTAGGTCTTCTGCTTCCACTGGCTTGAGGCTGCCCAGATCCTGCTGCCTAAATCTGCTGGGAAACCCAGCCTCTCCAGTCCCAGCCGCTTCCCCGGGGCTCTCACCGGGGTGCTTCCCTTCCAGTGCCAGCTCCTTAATAAATACTGGTTGTTCCCTCACATTTCCCTCACGCTGGCTGGTGACGCCAGCCCTGCTGGCAAGTGATCAATTCCCTATTCACCGAGTCATGCAAATTCATCAAAAATCACCCCAGATCCACGCAGATGGGCTCCTCAAAGTGTTGGAGGAGGTTGAGGGCAGAGCTGCAGCGGTGGCCCATGGTCTGGAGATGCAGCACCATGCAAAAGATTTGGCACCAGCCATCCTTCCTCATCCTGCATGGCAGGGCCAGGAGGAGCGGCTGCAAATGAAGGAAGCAGAGCCCATACCCCATCGTTTGTCTCTTCAACATCCACCCTTCAATAAGGCACAATTATCTGTTTACTTAAGAGCAAGGGTAATTAACCACCCAAATCGTTACGGAGGAATGCGAGAGTCACAATAGCCCCTATTACAGAGCCGATCCGCTAAATGGAGATCATTGTTCTTCCTGGCCTTAAAAGCCTGGCAATGCACCCCAGCACCTTCACCCACTGCAGACTGGCACTAAAAACACGCAGGGAACTGGTATCTCTCAAGGGCAGCACTGGGAGGCGAGGCCAGCCGGGTCCACGCTCTCTGCGGCAGGACTGACCGTGCCGGACCTGCCCGCAGCCCCTGGCCCGTCTGGAGCCGGGCAAAGCCGCCAGCTTGCAAACATTGCTGTGTGACGTAGGAATCGGTGCACAAGGTTTCCCAGCCGGCCAGATCACAGTGTTAATTTGAATGCTGTAAATATTTGACTTTCATTTGCAATTTAACCTCGCCTGCCTTCAGCTGAGAGTAATTTCCAAGTAAATGGCTGACTTCACTGCACCTCGGGGGATGTGAGCTGCGTCACCAGCCCCCAAACCCCAAACTCCGGGGAGACTGCTACCCCAGCAAACAACCCCGGGCACTGCAAGGCTCGCGGTCAGGGCCAGCTCAATCCCTGCCGGGATTTTCAATGTCCATAACTTCCCAGGGGTGGATTTCAATGGAGGAGGAGGAGGCTGAAGGTCCCCATCAGCCCTGCTGAGTCTGACTGCCATCCCAGCGTGGCTGCAGGCTCTGCCAGCGCCTTCATCCCACTCCCCACTTTGCAGCCACGCTGGGGATATTTGTGTCACTGGGCCATGCTTGTGGGACGCCGGTCGTGTCATTGAGCTGCATTTTGGGAGGGACCCATTTGGCGGACGCAGCAGCCACCTGTGTTTACCCGCTCCCGTCTCGTGCTGGCACACGCACGATTACAGCTTTCGGTTTCAGCCTCCCATCTATTTATATCAAATGCCTTTGAGTGATGTGCCACTGCCTCCCGGGAGCATTGCTGTGCCGGGCCAGCCTGCCCAGCACCTCCTCGTCAGAGATGGCTGCGGGGTGACTTGATCACGGCCTGAGAGCACCTACGCAGGGAATAAAGCTCCTATGATGGTCTCCCTGCCATCCCTGGCACGCTTGCAGGGCTCTGAAGCCACGCTCAGGAAATATGTTGGATCCTACTGACATGGGACTGAAATCGTGGGATGCCAAGTGGCTGCATCGTTGCCGTCCCCAGGGACAGGGACCTGCCATGCTGCCCAGCCGCTCATGGCTGCTGCAGAGCAAGGTCACAGCCTGGATGCTTCTGCTCCGCAGCCCCAGGGCAGCGGGTGCCGGTCAGCGGGACCCCAGCACATGGCAACAGGGTTTTGGGGTCTGCACTTGGAGGACAGAAGGGATGAAGAAAGGGGTGCTGCAATGAGATTCAGTCAGAGGCAAACTCAGAGCTATTGTCATCAAAAATAAAAGAAGGAGGTAGCCCCAGACAAGTCCACCCACCCACTCCCATTCCCACAGCCATAACGAATCATTATCCATCCCTGCCAGGAGGCTATCTACTCACGTCACGCTTGGGCAAGAAACAGTAATAGCTGGGCGCATGTAATGAGGAGCAAACTATTTATAGCCCCGTATAATAAGCTACATCTGAGAGAAGATGAAAGGGAAGAAGATGAATCAACAGGGTAAACAGGGCTGAACTTTCTCGCCAGCAGGGTAGTTGGTTCATGTAAAGAAAGATATTACCGGGAGAGCTCTCCCCAGCAGCATCACTCTTACAGTTGATAAAGGCTGACAGCTACGTCCTACCAGGACACATCCAGCTCCCACGGAGGCAGCCCTCGGTGCACCCCTGGGGACAGAGGTCAGGGCTGGCAGCCAGGCAGGGGCTGCGCACACCCAGCTACTGAATTATGGCCCTTTAGCTTCATCCTGTTCATCAGCTCTGGGCTTTCTCCTTCCCAGCGGTGGGAAGAGGCTGGGGGCCTCAGCACCCCCTCGCCTGTACTGCCCCGGCTGCCTTGGGTGCTCTGTGCCATTAGCAATGGGGATTCTCCGTGTCCCCACCCAGCCAACATGGGCTCACACTGGGAAAGGGACGTTCTGCCCCAAACGCAGAATAACCAAGCTTAGCTCCAGAGAAAAGCAACCCAGAGCTTGGCCCGTGAACCAGCCCACGTGTTTCCGTGCGGGAAGGGTTAACCATTGGTGAGGGTCCCCAAGGTCACAGCCCTGGGGACCACCAGGTCCCCTCCCTGGCACAGCGGGCAGGCAGCCCCTGCCCAGCCCAGCGGCTCAGAGCCAGCAGCTCACGCGGGGCTATTTTTAGCCTCCTCACTCAGCCTTTCATTTTAAAGCCACCCACGGGAAACATTTCCATTTTATCATGAAAACAACTCCGCTGCAAAAATAAATTATGAGGACATCAAAGTGCTAAAATAAAGGGGGAAAAGAAAGGCCTCCTTACGCCAGGGAGTGGGGAGAGCGGAGGGGCGGCCCTGTTTCCTCCCAGCGGGTTGGATGCAAAGCAGCCTCCTAAAGCTCTTTCAGAACAAAATAACAATGCAGCAAATGAGAAAAGCAATTTAAAATAGAAGAGAAGAGCTGCTGCAGTGAGCAGACATGCCAGCAGCAATGCAGTGAGTCCTCACAGAGCACCCAGCTCTCCTCCATCGGGGATGGGATTGGCCTTCCCCAGCCACCTTTGCCAGGATTTCATCGGGATGCATCTCAGGGAAAGCCTGGCTGCATGTTACCCCTGCTCCACGTATGGGCTCTGGGTCCCAACATCTAATGAGGCTATGGGACCTCCCCAGGGTCCCCCAGCACCAGCCCTTGGCTCCCTGCACCTTTCCAAGTCATGAGGAAGCTGCTCTCGTTAATCTGATCCATCCCAGTACCTTTGCTAACCCACGGCATCAGGAGTGCAATGTTTCTGGGCTGTAAAAATAGCTGTGGGCTTGCTGGGAACAGGGATGGGCCATGGCCAGGGCCGCTATCCCACTGCTGTGCCGGCCGGCAGCACACATTCCATCCCTTGCCCAGCAAAACTGGCAACACCCTGAGCGTGGGGTGATGCCAAGGTCACCCTGACCTCCGTGCGGTCCCCCACGCCTCAAACCCAGATCCTGGGGGATGTCCTGGAGACCATCCATGCTCCTTCCCCATCCCTGAGACCTGAGGAGAAGTTTCTGCACTGCAAACAGCCACACCAACACGTGCCCATGCCAGGCATGAGGGGACGGGGCAGGCAGCAGAGATGCCCTCACGATGCCTGTGGGGAACACAGCCTCTGAATGAGGGCAGGCAGGACAGGGGACAAGCCAAGAGCCTGTCCTCCGTTTGACATCACGGCGGGTGAAACCCGAACCTCGACCAACAGTGTCTATTACCTAATTAATAGATTATAATATTCCAGAGGAAATGAACCTTTCCCAGCCCAGCAGCGAGGGCTTTTGCAGCAGGGAGGAGGCAACTGCCCGTGCCCCAACTCTAGTATTCACTTGTGCACACAGCCCAGCGGGGCAGGAGCAATTTGTGGGTTTGACTGTGCTGGTTTCAGCGATTCAAAGCCTTCAGCCCTCTGCAGAAACCACACAGGGAGAAATCCAGAGAGGAGCAAGGCACAGGGTGGCCCTTCTCCCCTGCCTGGGCTCCCACAGCGGCCACCACCGCCCGCCCTTGCAGTGCCCAGGACACAGCAGGGGGGACAGGCAAAATTGGCTGTCATCTGCCAGTGTGCTGGGGAGAAGCCACAGAGAGGTCACCCCCCGGGCTGGTGACGCATGGAGCAAAACCCAAAGCCTCTTCCCTCTGGCTGGGCACACTCACAACTCCTCCTGCCGTGGGGTCCTGCACGCCAGGAACTGGGAAGGTTGCAGGGACCATTTAATTGCGGTTGGTGAGGCGTCCCCCTTTGCTGACGCCACGGGCCGCAGCGGTGTCCCGCGCGGGGGGTAACCCCAAGGGATGCGCCATCACCTCCCCGCTGTGCAGCTCAGCAGGGACGGAGCTGTGCTCGCTTCCCCTGGGGACTGACTTGAGTCGAACACTTAATGATTTTCCAGGAAAAAGCCCTGCACTGATGCTCCCCTCTGCAGCCATCCGACGCTGGAGCCAGCCACTGGCTTTTCTAAGGGACTCACCCACCCCAGGGTCCTGCCGTCCCAGGCAGCCAGGCAGGGCTGAGCCGCGCCGCCCCGGCAGCAGCTCTGGGTTACCCCAGCTCCCGCTCTGGCAGCCGCCCCGGAGCATCCCCGTGGGAGGCATCGCTGTCCCTTGGGCCTGCCAGGCAGCCCCGGTCCCGGGCATGTTCCCGCACACTCCGCACCCAAAGGGCTTCCTCTCGGGGTCTGTAGGAGCAATCATCACCCCAGCCGTTGCCATCGGCTCTTTGCCAGCCATGGAGCCACATTAGCCACTACAAGTCCAGGCATGGCCGGCTGCAGTAACTGCCATGGACAAGAGCGGCAGCATGTCCTCCCCAGGACGCCCACAGCTTTGCCATCCCGCCGGGGGTCTGCACTGTCCCCCTCTCTGCCAGCTGACACCAGTGTGTAACGGGGCTTGCCAAGGACGTGCCCGGGGCAGGCGGCCACGCTGCTCAGGCTGCCTGGCACAGAGAGAGGCTGCACCACAATCTGGTCCCCCCATCCCTGGGGCTCCTCCCAGCAAGGAGCAGCAGGGCTCATGCACTGCAAAACCGCTCCTCATGGCCGAGCGCCCAGCACAGCTGCATGCCACCGTGGGTCCCCCCTGCTCGCCGGCAGCAGTTATGCCATGATCCAGCTTTGAAGAGGCTCTCCAAGAGCATAGCCAGCATCCCCCCCCCCCCCCCGTTGCCAATTTACCTGGTTGGAAAGGGAGTGCTGAATTACCTTGGCTCCCTCCCTCCGTGCATCAGGGCTGGCACCCCACAAACTCCCTTCTCCTGTTAGCAACTAACTGCACTTGGTGGAAGGTCTGTCCTCAGCCCAATTTTTCAATTAAAGAAATACCCTTGGGGGGAAAAACCCACGTGTCATATCATTAAGGATGACATCAGCCTACATTCGCCCCAGGTGAGAAAGTCGGGGTGGCACGGGCAGCCGTCGGAGCGGCATGTGCAGTTCAGCCTTGCAAAATGACTTGGTCCATGGTGAGATGGGTGAGGGGATGCTGTGGCTCAGCCGGCGCGCCTGCACGGCTCTCCTGCAGCCCTCCCCTTCGGGATCACGCCAAAGAGAAACTGCCTTTGGTTTAGTCTTCTTGCACTAAACATGCTTGCTATGCAGTTATTTTAAGAAGCTGGCACGGACAGACGCACACGGGCTTTCTTTGGAGCACCGACCTGCGCCAGCCACCCCGGCAGCCAGCCGGCCCCGTCATTAGCAGAGGTGCAGATTTCGGGGGTGTGGGTGGCTTTGTTTGCTTTGGATTTTGCACATGCACTTATTTTCCTTGGTATTCGCTCCTGCAGCTCCAGCTGGGCACGTTACCCTGGGGCCCAGCTTAGCCCGCTACCCCTACAGTTCTGACCTCCCCGGCGCCACATTCCCCTTTGCTCCAATTTCGGATAATTTCAGGCTTTGCTGGCTAAAAATACTGACAAGAGATTAATCCCTTTCTGTGAGACGGGACTTTCCCCCTGCCATGGAGAGCAGGTGGGGAGGTGAAGCCAAATCGAGCCAAGTCACAAAACCCCAAGCGGGTGCGGAGGTGAGAAGGCGGCCGGCAAGGCAGTGCTTGAATAAACAGGGCTGAAGGTCGTCCCCTCCCAGGGACACACGTCCCCCGTTGCTCAAAACCCCAGCAGAGCTCTTCCACCAGCTGAACCCCCATCCCTGCACAGCCGAGGCTCAGCTCCACCATTAATTTAGAAAACTTTGGAGGAAAATGTTTCCCAGTGCTGCTGACATGGGGTTTCTGGGGCCCCCAGCACTTGGTACCTCGGTGCCCCACCATGACAGGTTATTTAGTCCTGCTGACAGCCAGCGCCACGGGCAGGACCATGCCCATGTCCCAGGAGGGTGTGGGTAAGAGCAGGGTGCTGTTATTAAGTGCCTGACCCCACAGGCAACTTTTTAATTGCATTTGGCTCCAGGAAAGCTGCAGTGGGGCCAGAGCTGAGCAAGGCCGAGCCCAGTGCCCTCCCTAACGGAGAATATTCCTGCGGCTGCACAGGAGCAGCCCCAACAAACCTCCTGCCCAGTCATCCATCCCCGTCCTGCCCCAGCAGAAACTATGGATGTCTTGCCCATAGTTTGGTGGACCATGATGCACCATGGGGGGCTTCCTTCAGGTTTTGCAGTGATGGGGAGTCCCTTGTTATGGGGTTGACCCTGGGGGTGTTTCCCAGGTCCCCCCTGAAACCTATGGAAACCCACCGGAACAGGTTGTCTTTGCAGCCGGGACAGCCCATGCTGTTCCCACGGCAGGTACGGATTTCACACACATGCACCCACTCCTCCCTGCTGCCCAAACAAACACATCACCGCGCTCATGGAAGCAGCTGGTTTTCTTATCTGGCTCCCTATGGTCATATCTCTGCACGCGGCGGGTGCTAGTGGCACGGTGACGCACCAAAGGCCTTTCAGTAGTTGCGTGGTGACGCTCGACATCAATCGGAGGTGGCGATTGCTGCCACCTCTCCTGGCAGCGCGGGGAGCTGGAGCCACCTCTGCTTCAGCTTGGCCGCCTGCTCTGCATCACACAGCAGCATTTCCCAGCTTGGGGCTTCCCCCGGCTGCCCGAGGCACGCAGAGGAGCTGCAGCAGAAACACAGTCAAAGGGGAGATCCTGCAGCAGCAGCGCCTGCACCCCTCCCCACGGCACGTCCGCTGCCAGGCTGGGGGTGCCACCACCTCGCACCCTCCCGCAGCCTTTGCAAGGGGCTTCCCAGGGCGCGCCCACCTCCGAGTCACCACTGCCAAGGGCAGCGACGCACGTTTCCAGTGCCAGCGTCCATGCCGGGGACACCAACAGCCATTGGGGGTCCCATGAGACACGAGGTGATGGGAGGCGACACTTTACCTCCTGCAATCCTGGCCATGCACATTAGCTCCTGGGGGTTTTTGTGTCTTATGCGATGGCCCGTTTGGGTCCCCAGCCAGAGCAGGCAGGTGCACACACACACATAAAACCCTTGTATACAAACACAAGCAGACACCCCCATGCAAGCCCCCCAGCCCTGCCCTGCCCCCCTGGGGCTGCAGGCTGGCCTTGGCCGCTGGCACAGGGCTCAGCATGGGGTGACGTTGTTTTATTGCCCCAGGCTGGAGCACAGCCGGTGTGCCTCCCTCCCGCTGCCCTGGACTTCATCCACCTTCCCTGCCCTTCCCCAGCTCCTTCAGATTGAGCTGACCGGCGTCCACGGCTCTATTTTAGCATGAGAGATGTTGTTTCCTTGTCACAGGTTCACGTTTTCATTTAACTCCCTTTCAGCTTCCCAAGTTAGCACAGACAGGCTCTTACTCTGTTTGCCTTGGAAGAAGATGTGTTGCCACAAATTATTTTTGATTCAAGTAAACAAAGCCTCTACCTCTCTTTCCCCGCCCCCCGCTCCTCTTTGATGTCGGTGGCTAATTTCAGTGCTCAGAGAAGCAAGTGCAGGGGTGCTGGCCGGGGCCCAGCACAGAGCACCGGGGACGCCGCGGGCTCCCTGCCCTGCCCAGGCACCGCTGCAAAGCCAGTGCAGCTCCGCACCCACTGCAGAGGGCTGCTTGTGCCCCCGAGCCCCGAAACAGTCCCAGGCTGGGGGCTCACCCCCACAGCAGCACCTAGAGCACCAGTTTCCAAACCCACTAGCAGGCAGCACAGCAGCTGGTGTGGTGCCAGGCTGCCCCACGTCCCTCCTGCCCGCTGCCGCCTGTGCCTGCTGATGCCAGGACAAGGGCCAGGCTCCCTGCCAGCACGCTGCAGATCTCCGCATCATTTCCCCCACCCAGCGTGCCACCGTGAGGGTTTCCCAGTCCAGAGTAGCTGGGGAGAGCTGCAGGCGGGCAGGCAGCTGCCCCCACCTGTGGCCGTCCTCCAGCCAGGCCAGAGGAAACTGCACCAGGACCGGTGTGAAATGTGCCAGCTTGACATTGCTCCCTGGTGATGGGGATGAGGACAGGTGGCCATGCTGTGAGGGGACAGCAGCCCATTCCCAGCACTTACGCATGGTTGCGAAAGCAGGGATTTGTCCCAGTTGGGCTGTTCCCAGTGGCTAAGACAAGGGATTAACCAGTGCAATAATTCCTCCTTAACCTGCCGGGAGCAGCGCAGGTTCCCATTCCCACTTTCCAGCCAGTTCTTCACTGACCCACCCGGCCCCACCGCTCTCTCCTCAGAGGAAGGATTTCTTTTGCTGCCTCCATCCCAAAGCTTCCTCTGCGTTTGCAGCCAGGAGGAGGCACACCTCCCTTGGGGGGGGTCTGCATAGGGGAGCAGGCAAACCTGGGGTGCAGGTATTAAATCAGGGGGCACCAGCAGCCTGCCCTTGGCCATCGCGGGGCATCACAGGGGCTGCAGCAAGCCCTGGGTGGCGTGGCATGGCATGGCATGGCATGGCATGGCATGGCATGGCATGGCATGGCATGGCAGCACGGGGTGAGACCACAGGCAGGATGAGACCGGGTAGGACCCCTGCAGTGGCCCCTCAGGGCAGGGTCCTGCAGTCCTAACGGTGCCGGGGGATTTTCAGGTGACGAGTTGCACAAGGCCCCGTGTCAGAGAGGGTGCATCGAGGTGGTGTTTATTCAGCACTCATCCTAGACTATTTTTGGGACCTGTTTTGCAATGGGGCAGAACCTCCTCACCCATTGACATGCAGTTACCTTGGGGCACAGCCCTTCCCGGGACGGCGAGCGCCTCGGCCCCAAGGCAGGGGCAAAGCAGGGACTTCGCAGCTGGGTGCAGAGACCCCCCTGCAGTGGGACCAGCCCCTTTTGGGGGACAGTGACCCCACCAAGCCCCCATCCCTTGCAACCCGCCATCTCAGCCTCCGCGGGCAGCCCTTCTCCCAGCATCGATCCACGTACACACATACGTGGCTATTTATAGCTGGGGCTGATGTTGATTTGGATCAAGTGGAAGAAAACAAGGTTATTTTTAGGTTTATCTCTCAGCCCATGAGGGGAAATAGGCTCTGCCCAACCCATCGGGGCACAGCTGGGCGCCAGGATAAGTGACTCCTGCCATGAGGATGGAGGAGGGATGCACCTCGGATGCACTGAGGGCACAGCGGATGAATAGGACAAGCCCCGATGCGCTGGTCCCCATCGTGCCACCCTGCCTGCCCGGAGGGTCTGCTCCTGTCACCTCTGTTGGGGGAGCAGCGGCACAGGGAGCCCACGGCTCCACATTCACAGGTCTCAAAAAAACCAGAGCCCACCCTGGCTGTGACCGCTGAGGCTCTCCATCCCTCCTGGCAGGGCAGGCATCCACGGGGGCCTTGTCCCTCCCAGTACAGCCGTGACCTCACCGGGACATGGCGCCGGCACCACGCATCCTTCTGCAGGAAGGAGGTTTTCAAACCAAGAGCTCCAGCTTGGCAACATCTGACTGCCAAAACATTTGCTTTAATTATAAAGTCCAGAGCGCTTGTGTTTGCTGTGCCGAGCGGCATCTAAAAATATCAAAAAAAGCTAACTTGCCCCATAATGAGACATTTAGCAGAGGGAGCCACCACAGAAACCAAACCAACGGCGCCGGGAGGCTTTTCCCATCGAGAAAGCTCATGGAACCACCATGTGCTCCTTCGAAACTCTCCAATGAAACCATGGCTTTGGAGGGAGGGGAGACAGCTTCCTCACAGCTGCATTTCCCCTTCGCTTCAGCTCGCTGTGTGAACCCCAGGAACACGGGGTTCCTGGTGGGACGTGGTCCAGGAGAGGTGTGAGGATGCCCCAGGTCGGGCAAGGTGTGCCCAGACTCATCCCACCAGGGCCTGGTGCCTGTCGTGCTGTAATATCTTGTATTTTCTTTTAGATTTTATATTTCCTTTCTGATTATGCAGAGATGATGATGTGACTGAGTTTGGCCACATCTAAAATGATTTCAGCAACAGCTGCCTCGGGCGGGCGACTTGTCCCGTACAGTGCCAGCCCCGCGGCCGAGATGAGGTAAAGCAGCGAGCTGTTGCGAATAAAGTTTAAAAAGGGGATTTCTGGGCAATTATAACACTAAATGGTGCCGTCAGCCCAGCCTGTGACAACAAGATTGCTTCGCAAGCACTTGGACAGACTTTAATGGCCAAAATTTGGCCGCGGTGAAGACGACACTGGCAGGGCTGCAGCGGGCAGGTGTCCAGCACCAGCTCTTGGGTGCCCTTGGCTCCGGCACATCTGCAGCCACGGGCGGGCCGGCCACTACAGGACCCGTGATTGTCCAGGGGCAGATTGCTGAAGGGCATGGGGATCCTTAAAGACGTGAGGTGACTGTGGAGCCTGGAAATGGGAAACTGGCTCCTGCTGGCCACAAACTGCGGGGGGAATCACTCCAGCCATGGTAACAGTGCCAGAGAGTGACATTCCCCCCCACCATGGTTAAATCTTACACAAACCGCTCCTGATTTCCCCAAAGGAGCTATGAAAACCTCATTGCTCCTGGTATCTGGGAGGAGAACGGGGAGGCATTAGGGGCTGGGACACTGGCCATGGCTGCGGCACAGGGAGAGGTGCAAGTATAACGGGAGCGAGCTTTGGCCATGACCACGCTGTGCAGGAGCACCAGTGTCACTTCTCATCCCCGCTGGCTGGAACACAAGGGCATGTCCCAGGAGAGCTCCTGATTGTGGTTCAGCTTTTGATTTACAGCAGCTCTTATCAAGAAAGCTTTCTGTGCTCTTTATAACGGGGAAAAAGCAGCTGGGACCGTACAAAGGTTTCTGCCACTCTTCCAGTCCCTCCCAGTACTGCTGGGGAGAAGCTGGCACTATCCAGTGCCACCTGCATCCTCACGCTCATCTCCCTAAGGACTTGCCCTCCCCGGAGCGGGGTGATGCTCCCATCCCAGGGGGTGGCCAACGCCACTGCAGTGGCTTTGCCCCCTTTCCCGAGTATCCCTGGGTTTCTTGGAGCAATGTGAAGGATTCTGGCTGAACCCACCGGCGCAGCCAACAACCTTCCAGGTTATAGGAGCGACCCACAACCCCGGTGCTGGCACACATGGTTTTAAATATGCAGTCCTGCCTGTACAGCTTGGAGCGGGCAGGAGGGTGCTGCCTGGGCACGCCGCCTGCCAGCCCGCAGTGGCCTTTCGCACGCCAGCCTCCCTCGGTCAGCAGGGCGAGACGTCAGCCTCCCTCCACCCATGCCCGGCGTGGGATCGCACCCGGGAAAGCTGGAGCCAACACCGAGCTGCTCTTTTGGCAGGCACCCTGCTCGCTCGATTAAAGGCAAACCCACCCAGAGCAGCATCCCAGGGCTGTGGTGAAGTCAAGTGACAAGTGTTCAGTTTCCAGCGTGCCCAGCACGAGGGCACGGTCACCTAGCTCCTGGGGGCCGAGGCGATGAACTAAAATAACAGCCTGAAAAAGCAGAGGGATTTTTTACAGGCCGCTGCTCTCTGCCTCATCTGACCCACTGCCTCCCACCCCAACCCTGGACACCTTTCATGAGCTGACTGCCTTTCACTGGTGAACCGTTGGTGTGGCAGTGGGGATGGAGGCAGTGGGAAAAGAGCAATCCTTCCCCACAGCACCCACCCAAAAGCGAGAGGCCAAGGAGAGCACCCACCCCATACCACAGAGCCTGCTGCCAGCCATGCGTGGGCTGCTCTCAGCAGCGGGTGTTTATGTCACCAGCTCTGGGTGCCCAGCACATGGAGATGGGGAGAGGGCTGCCCTGCACCCCGCTGCCGACAGAACACCCCACCCTGGGGACAGCACACGTGCCAACGGCACCACGAGCAGCACAGCAGCCGGTGGCACTGGGCTCCCGGCAGTGTTAGTGTCTATCCTGTGTTTGTTTTTCTAAATGCTGCCCGTGTCCCTGAACCACTGACGGCATGTGTCAGCCACACACCTCATGCTCTAGCCCCCACCCTGGTTTTTGCAATTTTTCCCTGCCTTTTCCCACCATGCGTCATGGGCGGCTTCTCCCCAGGAAGCCCGATGCCGGGGGCAGCCAGCTCTCCTGCCCCCCATGCACGCTCGGGCACGCGCTGCCTGCACCCCCGTGCCTGCACCCCCGTGCCTGCACCAGCAGAAACGCAGCAAGGTCATGGGTACGCGCAGACAAAACGCCTGAAATCAAGTAAAAATGGGTCTTGCTAGAAGAGGCTCGTTAGAGTACGCAGCTCTGCGCCTTATTCCTGGCCCCAGCTGCACCCCAGGATCAACCAGGAGGGGACCAAGCTAGAACTGGGGACCAGGAAGGTGGCAAAGTGGCGGTTTTCGGAGCAGAGAGGAGCTCACATCTCAGCCCTGCCCAGCCAGGCACCCGAAGCCCTGCAGGCAGAGCTCACCTGGGGCCCTGAACACCAGTGGGATGAGCTCAGCCATCCCTTGCCCGCAGCACAAGGTTTGGGGTGGGGGTGTCGGTACCCGATGCCCAGGGCCCCCCGCATGGGCAGGGGGTGGATGAGCGGGCTCGCACCTCGGGCTGAACTATTATATAAGGGCAGGAACACGTGCGGGCTGCCGGGCAAAACCATAAATAACATTTGTGCCAGAATCCCAACTCCAGAGCCGGCGGGACCGGGGAGCCGTGCTTGGGGGAAGTCAGGGCGGGGTGGGTGAGAGCCGCTGGGGTACATGGTGGAGTGGGCACGGGGAGCCCCTGGGGCGGGACGTGGCGCTTCAGGGAAGACGAGCCAAGGTCCATGCCCCCTCTTAGCCTATGCTATTTAAATCCCTCGCTTGTGAAAGCAAGACCCGAAACAAGCAAATAAATATTATCTGGAAACACAAAAGCCCTGACAAATCTCCCAAAAATTCTCTACGTGGGCTGCACGGCAGTTGCACAACAGGAAGAGGCTGTTGATCCCGTATGCTCTGTACGGGCGCTGTGCTAGCCTCCACCCAGAGCTGCCTGCTCGGGCTTCACACGTAGCTAAACCCAAAGTCAGGCAGCGAGACAGATAATATTTCCAGGTAGCCCAAGGCCAGGTATCTCCCACTAACCGAATCCAGGTCGGTAGCTCTCAAGCACTGCAGAAGAATTTGCGGGAGCCCTCCTGGCCACGGCACTCTGGTTGCATGGCTGGGAAACGCTGGCAGGGGAGCGGGCGTTGAATAGAGGTGTGGAGGGGAGAGGATGCTGCTGCACAGGCTCTCCTGAGCTGTGCGGGATGGGAGGCCTGACATCGCTTCTCCAGGGGTACAGGGGGCTCGATCCCGCATGCATCGCCCCATCTCCTCCAGCCCCCCTGGGGAACTGGTGCCTGCACCAACGCTGCTCCTGGCAGTGGTGCAACCCCCAGTTTTCTCCTTTTGCATCCCTCACATCATCACCGCTTTGGGCCAGAGCTCAGAAACAGCACCGGGTGACAGCATCCCCAGGAGCATGGAGGGGTTTGCTTTCAGTCGCAGCAGGCCAAATCAAAACTTTTGCAAAACAAGTTAATGATTTAACCCCTTTCGGGGGTGACTCGCCCTTAAACTTCAAAGTCTGGACATGTTATGGAAGGAGAGAATTTGACCCTGAGAGTACCCATCTCTGAACATGAGACAGGAACACTGGGCTTTGCCCCTGGACGGGTGACACATGCGTTGGGGACGCACGGTGCGCCCAGTTCCCGGGGACAGAGTGGCCGGACCCTGCCTGGGCATCAGCCCAAAGCAAGGAGCAGGACCCCAGTGGGATGCTGGGCTGTGCTGGGTGCAGGCAGGAGTGGGGGGGTGCATCAGGGCTCCCCTCTGCTCCCCCCAGGGTGCTGCAGCATCTCCCCATGCTGGTCACTTGCTGCCACCTGGTGCCACCTCGCCACAAGTGCGGGGGACCTGGGGTGTTGAAAGTGGGGATGCCACGGGTGTTGAGGACGGGGACCTTGGTGCTTTGCCCCAAGCAGTCCCACTTGTCCTCCAAAGGACAACCTTCACCTAGTTCTCCGAACAGGCCAGTGACCTCTCTCCTGCCTACAGGGTCAAAGCCAGGACTCCAAATATTTCCCAACCTCCTGGACACCACCAAGGGTTATTTCCCCTAAGGCAGGTGGCTGTTCCAGGCATCAGACCTGGAGGTGGCCCCCATGATGTCCTAGTACAGCTTGAGAAAGGGGATGTAAAGCACCTAGAAATCAGCAGGGTGGGAAATAACGAGAATTATTCATGTTACTCCAAATCAATTTTTGTTTGCGATAGGGTAACAGCCCCCCGGGGCAAAGGGGGAGCAGCAGGGACTGTATTTCCCTGCTGAGATGAGATAGCATCATTTCCAATGAAAGAATAAGGAAATTTGAGATTAACCCAACCTGCAGGATAGCTGCAAAACACGTGGCAAAATTGTTCTCACTCATTACCGGTGGTTCCCTGTGGCAGTGGAAGGGGATACGCTCTTTTCCACAGCTCCATCAGTAGCTCGCTAATTGAGCTGGAGGATGGGGACAGGGTGCTTAATGAATACACAGCTGAGACCACCCCAAGGGGATGCACTGGAGAGCTGGGGTAGGATACAGCTGAATTTGGCAAATAGACAAAAAAAGGGGGAAATGAAAGGAGGGTGTAATTCTGGAAAGACCAATGCAGGATTCTGCTCTTAGGTATGAATAAGCAGTTGTGCAAAGGCAGGCTAGAGAGCAAGATTGCAGGAAAGGGTGAATCACAGCCTGAGCAACGTCATTCAGGGGGGTTATGCTGTTATCGTTACTATTTATTTATTTTAAAACCAAGCTGACTGGGATGTTTGCTCCTAACACACTCATGAAGCAAGACACCCAGTGTTTGAAGCCAGCGAAGCCCGAGCCCCGAGTTTGTGCCCAGCCACCTGCATTACCCCTCCAGGTACAGGAAGAGCAGCTGGCAGAGCCTGCAGGATTTTATTCTGGACACAGCAAATCTGCGAACACGCAAGAGGGTGCTGCAGGGAGTTACGAACATGCTCCCAGCCTCCAATGGAGATAGGAGAAGTAATAAGCTTAAATTTCAGCAGAGATTCAGGCTACTCATTAGGATGCCCTGTGAGCCCAGCAGCTCCCTGGGAGCTCTGGTGGGATGTCCAAGACCAGTGGGGTCATTTGGGGCTGACATAGGAGTCGATCTGGGGATGGTCTGGATGATCTCTCAAGGGTTGTCCCAGCCCTACGTTACTACTATCCCATGAAACAGCTGTGGAGCAGCACAGGCTGCTCCTTCAGGGCACAGGCACAGACTCTGACCTGGTGCCTGAGCTCTCTGGGGCTTCCCCAGTGCTGGGCAGCAAAGGCAGAGGCCAAGGCAAACCTGCGTGAAGCCTCCCCTGCAGCTGCATTTGCCTGTGTCTCGCAAGGACTTTGTGTTACCCACCCGAGGACTGCAGGTTGCCTACACCAAGGCAGTCCAGAGCCCAGGCCAAGGGAATGCCCTGCAGACCCAGGGGAGAATCACAAATGCCCATGCTCTTACCGGAAACCTGCCACTCACCCAATGCTCCTGTCCAGCTTTTCCCGGAATGCAAGAAAAAACAAATAAAATCAATAGAGCAGCACAGCAATGCTGTGCGTGGGTCCCGCTCTCCAGGGTGAAATAGGGGTTTCTGGGGAAGAATGGAGTTCAGAAAGCGGCATGATGCCACCGTCCCTGCCAGGCACCCTGCTTCAGGCAACAGCCAAAGCCCTTGTCAGAGCACCCTACTCCCAGCTATTTGCTGAGCATTAAAAAAAAAAAAAAAAAAAAAGCAGCAGTGAGCCTGAGATGGCTGAAGACAAAGTTTTTCCGGTGGGAAGGCCCGGGCTCGCTCTGTGCCCGCCGCGGGCAGCAGGCAGCGCTGTCGGGCAGGGGATGGCGCGGGGAAGCCCTCGAGTGCCCAGCAAGTGTTCAGCGGGTGATCCCCAGCCGCCCCCAAGAGGGTGGTGTTCGGGAAGGGGCCTCCCAGAAGGAAAACCGACCAAAACCAATCCCCCCACAAGATCCTAGTGTTTTTCTTGCATTCGCCATAAGTCTCAGCTGGAGGGTCCAGGCAGGGGACCCTCGCCACGGCACGGGGCAGCCGCAGGCGTAATGGGGAACGCGTGCCTCCGGCGTGCGAGGACACGGGTGGGGAGGCCATGGTGCCCCCTCCCACAGTGGGTGAGGTGCCCCAGGGTGTTCCCACATAGGCTTCCGTGGGAAAAACACGGTTTGTGTCCAAAAGGATTGTGAAACACATGGAGTCAGGGGAAGGTTCAGCCGGGTGATGGGCTGCTGGGGTGGGGGATGCCCACACCCAACCCATGGTGCCAAACCCCATAAGCATTGCTCCACCTGTCAGAGGATGCTCTGCACAGGGTTGCACTGGTGAACCCCCCTGCAAGGCAGCAGATGCTGTTATTCTCCTTTGCTGGAAAAAAGGGAGAAAGGTGCTTCCCTATTGCAGACAAACATCTGGCTGCAGCTGTGCTGAGCAGGACCCAGTCCAGGTTTCCCTGGCTGCCCATGTTTCAGGGACACCACATTTTCCCCTTCAGCAGCAGCTGAGCACATACCAAGTGCCCAGGAGCAGTTGCCACTAGCTCTGTCCCTCCTGCTCCCACCCACACCCCGGGAGCGGGACGACGGGCACCACCACGGACAGACCTGGATGCTCAGCAGCAAAACAGCTTGCTCGGAGGCGTCATAAGGTTTATTAGTGAGCCAGCCCTGCTGTGTTTTGCAACCTTTTTTCAGGATACTGTGAATCAACCTTGGCAAGACCGATAACAATCAAGGACTGACTTCTTACTTAGCTTTTATATGAGCCCCCACTGCCCTGTGCCTTGCCTCACAGCCCAGCCCCAGCACAGACCTGGTTTATGCACATAATTACAAGGAAAGCAACACTTAAACACCAGACAACAAACCAAAAAGCAAACTCCCTCCCTCTTGCCACACCAGGATGCTCAGCCTATGCGCATGTTCCCAGTATCCAGGCTCACTGTGACTGGGATCCACTGTTTTCCCCATGGTTCCTCCAGCCCTGCCCACAGGACAGACAAACCCCCCTGGGAACAGCAGGAGCCTCTGTCCCTTCCCGAGCCCCACGCACAGCCCAGGGACGCAGCCTTACCTGGGGGGTGGCTGGGGCTCAGCGGGGGCTCAATTCCAAGGGGACAGTAGCTGAAAACATGGGAGCAGCTCTTGCCCCACAGCCAGGGCCACAGGGCTGTGGTGTGGGGCTTTTCTGGCTCCTAGTCGGAAATGGGGATTAGTGGGAATAGTGACCAGCGTTACTGGGTGTGCTTTCAGGTGTGTTTCCAGGTGCAGGCAGCTTCTCTCCCTGCCTCTCCTCAGTGGGCTCAGCTGCTGCTGTGGGGCCGGCTTGGGCATGGGCACAGCCGGAGCATGCAGCAGCGAGCGGCAGCCGCCCCGACTGTGCAGCTGGGGTGAGCAGGGCCAGCACCCGCCCCCCCAGATAGACCTGGGATTTTTATTACTGAACCATGAGAGGCTGCAGTGCGTGGTGCAGACACGCTGAGCCGCCCCAGCCCCCGCCCTGCAGTAATTAATAGGTTTCCTGCAGCCACCGTCACCTCGACCCGCACATTCCAGGGTGGCCAGGGTGCCTCAGCAGGGCCTGGGCAGGGGGACGAGGTGCCAGGAGGATGCTCCCCAGCCATGCCTGGAGCTCCTCTGTCACACAAAGCAGCCTCCTGGGGAAAGCAGAAATGCAAATACTTTTGCCTGGATGTTGATGTAACGCTATTCCCAGCACACTCTATAAATTCAGTAAGACTTGTAATTACAGCTGAAATCGGTATTTAACACACTTTCAAGATTTTTAAGAGGAATCTTTGTGCTTAAAACCTAACTCCCCTGCCCCCTGAGGTTTTATTTTGCTTCTTGAGTGTTTAGGGCTACCTCCTCTTAATAAAAGAAAAAAAGCAAAACTCCTGTTGTCTTTGAAGAGATGAGACTTGAGCCTTCCCGGTCTTCACCATCTCTCTTGACATTATTAAGTATTCCTTGAGGCAAAACCTGCATCTTCCAGAAATGTGGGGAGGAAAGAAGCAGCAGAGCAGATGTGCTGAGCGCCATCCCACACCACAGCCCCCTTCATCCCCAAAGGAAAAAATAATCATTGCACCATGGATTCCTTAAATCACTAGATTTTAATAGCCATATAAATCCTTTGCATACAGCAATCTGTGGCATATGAGAAACCATATAGATACCCAACAACTTCTTCTGACTTTTACCACATAAAACTATGAGCAATTTATTTTTTTTAATCAACTCCTGTAGTAGAAACAATAACCAAGCCATTAACAGCAAATTTTTACTTTTCTAAAAGAACAATGTTACTTCTCCTAAAAAGAGCAGAGAAGATGATGGGAAGTTTCAGATATATGTACAGATTGGGGTACCTCGGAAAGATGGCAAGAAAATGGCTGTCAGCCTCGCAAGCGTGCGTACCTGGTCTGCAGGGGGGCTCTAGCAGCACCCGGTGTCAACCCCGAGGAGGGCTGGGGGTGGCTGAGGGGTGATGGCTGCCTGCTGCTTTGCCTTCGAGAGGACCACGCACCACCTTGCCCTCCAGCAGCCACGGGTCCTGCCGAGACCCACAGGACACACGGCGAGGGGCCACAACCGGGGAGGTGCAGGATCCATCCCCGTACATCACCTTGCAGGCTGCAAAGCGTAGCTTGTCTGCGTTGCCCATTTCTATCTATAATTTCACTCGGTTAAGAGTTATAAACCATCAAGAGGACGCACAAGCACACCATACATTTCCATGCCACCACCCAGCACCTGGCAGCCGAGCTGTCCCCCTCCTCACCGCCCAGCGAGCCCAGGAGCCCGCACGCCCGCGCTATTCACAGACACAGCCCACTCCCACCCCTCACGCCCAGTTTCGGTGATGTCAGCATTCGCAGAATTCACAGAATTCATTAAGAAAATTGTTATTCATATCAATGAGTTCAGCAGCACGACATGATAGAAGAGCTGAGACAAGAGTTTGCCCGAGTTTGCTGACTCGTACCCTGCCCACGGGCTTATTGCTGATTCGGGCTTGGGGACCGAATCGCTCCAGGTGGTTTCCGACTCTCTGGTTCGCACAACGGTGGCAAAGCTGCTGTCTGCACCCCGAGTTTTCACTTGCTGTGTTCACCCACAGGAGGAACCATCCCCCGGGTGAGGCGGGCTGCGCGCAGGCGCTGTACCCCAGGCAATGTTAAGGCATTACATATACACAGGAGCTGTTCAGGGATTTAAAAAAACCCACTCAAAGTGTAAACATTTTTGCACATACAGTCATTGACTTCCACGCATGAAGTTTTCTGTTGTTTTCTGCATAAATCACGAGTTAAGGAGCTACACAAAGAGCACTCGAGCAGATGCCTGGAGCACTGGGGTTCTCTTACAGCACAGCAGCATGCAACGCAACAGACTCTAAGTAGTAGAAATATTTTAAGTCTCAGTCCAGGACACTTCCTCCTTCCTACATTTCTTATATAGTTTAGGTAAATGTCATTAACAACTATGTGCCGGTAACTTGGGCAAAATGGGCGGCTGTGTAAGGAGCTTCAGCACACTGCATGGCTAGCGCTTGGTGATTTCGGCTTGTTCCTACTTTATCTCTAAGTAGAAAAGGGAGAGATTCTGCTTCCATTCCTGTATCTATGGAGGTTCCTCAATGACCCCTAGGTCGTTGTGCTGGCGGTGCTATAGGTTTAGGTATCAGTGATTCTGCCTTCCTCAGGGACTTTGGCACATTCACCCCGATTCGTACAAGATCCCTGAGAACTTATCAAAGCTGCAGTACTTTACAATTTAAAAGACCCAGCGTGGGCGCTGAGCTCCCCACCACGCTCACGCCTGCTTCTTGTTGTTGTCTGTGCTGTGCAGCAGCGCCAGGAACTCCAGGATGAGGTTGGCCGTCTTGCGGGGCCGCTCCACCACCACCGAGTGCCCGCAGTTCTCCAGGATGTACATGTGGCAGTCTGGGATAGCGCTCGCTAAAACACTGGCTCCAGAAACATCCAGGACCTGGATGGCAGGGGAAAAAATAGTCACTATATTTTGCTGGCCACCGTAGAAACCCCATTGGAGCTGCCTTTGCAAGTCCAAGTGAGATGCTGAGCAGGGATGCAGACATGGTCCTTGTGATGGCAGCCCTGTCCCGTGATACCCACTCCTGGGGACAGGGCAGGGAGTCTGCACAGTGCTGGTCTCAGCATGCAGCAGAGAACTCTCTTGGATGCTTTTTGGCTGTCAGCTCACTGCAAGCAAACACTTGCACCTTTGCATTTGCACAGCCCTTTGCATGCCGGCAGCTTGTCTCCTTCCCCCCGCCCTGGCTCCTCTCTCCATAACCATCCCTACCCAGAAACATGGAACAAGAGACGGAAGCCCCATGTCTTTGCCTCGCCGCCTGCCCACAGACAGCACATTTCTCTCCAGTTGCCACGACAACTCTCTTGGCTGGCACTTTTTTCCTTTTCCCAGCCCACGCCTGCCCCCCTGCCCCCTCGCCAGCCCCGGCTCTGCCCTCTCCTCCCTCCGGCCCTGTGCTGGCTGGCAGCTTTCCACCCACCACCCCGCCGAGCCCCCATGTCCAAACCCACCCGGGACGGGGACACACGTGTGCAGGCTTGCCGCAGAGCAGCGCACAGCTCGGCAGCACAGCCCGCGCCGTGCCCCCGCGGGCGGCTGCGGGCAGAGGTGCAGGCATGGTCCCATGGGGAGGCGGAGAGGGTCGTGTACCTGGTCCTGCTTTCCCCAGATGACCTGCGTCGGTGCTTTGATCTTGCTCATGTTCTCATGGAGAGAGTGCCTGGACTTTTCATCCACGATTTCTAAAAACACTAGTGGAGGCAAGATGAGAGTCAGTCCTATGTGAGAGGGATGCTTTGCCTTCTCTTCTCGCAGGGGTCCCTGCGGGCCAGCCCTGCCAGCGTCCCCTCAGTGGGAAACCCCAGGTGGGGGTGACGAGGAGAGCCCGGACGGGCTGTCCTTGCACTGCCACCAAGCCCTGCTACGGAGAGATCCTCCTCCAAGCCCATCTCCTCATAGGTATTAGTACTAACTAACCCAGCTGGGAGGGTGAGGGCAAAGCAGCAACCCCATTGCCCATGGGGGTGGCAGTGGGTTGCTACCAGCAACCAAGGTGCCTCCCCAAATCTGTTAATGGCATTGCGCCCTCCCACCCCCAGCAAGGCAGCAGGGGGGTGCTGGGGCCAGGCGGTGTGCAGGGGACATGGGGCCGGGGACAGCGCATCCCCACGCCCCGGGGGTCTGGCTGGAACGCCTGGCGAGAGGGGCTGTCGCCGCACACTTACGTTTCCGGTAAAAATCATTGTGCGGGATGCGAACGTCAACGAGGCCCTGGAGGATCTGCGGGGAGAGCAGAGGAGAGCTGCTGGGGGACCCGCGCCAGGCGGCCGGGAGCGCGCCCCACCGCCCCAGGGTGCCCTGCGCAGCCTGGCCCCAGCGCGAGCTCCTTCCTAAGCAGGTCTGGCTGTTGCAACTGTGCTTAAGTAACGTGTATTTCAGCAACAAGTATTTTTGTCTTTTATGATGCAAACCCGAATTTCTCCCCCCGGGCCAGCTCTCCATGGCCAGTAGGCCGCCTCAGCAGTGACTGTGCTTTTCTTCTTTCTTTTATTCTTTTGCCAACAAAAAAAGAAGGTCTTGGCATTACCTTACATTTTTTTCTATCTCACCAATCTACTCATCCCAGACTTCCTAAGGAAAACTAACTTAATGGCGAGCCCCTCGCCAAGTTCCTCTTGCCTGACAATGAGGTGATTAACATTTCCATTGCTTTTGCTTACAAAGCAGCAAACAAACCCTCTCCAGGCCGGACAACAGCCGTCTTAGTTATTTAATACTTCCTGCCAGCCATATTTACTAAAAAACCCTTTGACATCCCAGCCCGCTGCCAGAGACCTCACGAGAGGAGGAATTTCAGCTGGCACTGCTGGAGGGAGCTGGGAAAAGCGGGTTTGAAGGGAAAGTGCTGGAAAGGTGCTGGGAGTGGGGCCGGGGGTGTCCTGCCTGGGTGATGGAGGGATGGCAGCACCAGCTCCGCTCCCGGCATCGCCTCAGCTGCTGCCACACAGGCTCGGGGAGAAGCAAACCTGCCCCCCCACCCCGAGCCCCCCCTTTCCCGGCCGCCGCAGCCAGCCCGGATCCTCACCTGCTGCGGCACCTTGAAGCGAACGTAGGAGCAAAGCTTCAGCATATCTGCCATCTCCTCAGGAGTCGAGGGAATTAAAGGGATCCTGTCGATGCGTTCAGAGTCTTGCAGCTCCCGGAGCTGCTTAATGAACTTGCTGTCGGTGGTACTCGGCAGGCCTGGGTCGAATGAGAGAGGGGGCACAAGCTAAAACCCGGATGAGACCTCAACAGCCCCAGCAACAGAGCATCGCTGTATTGACCTCCATCATCCCTGCCTCTGACCTCCCGCTTGCTCAATCATTAAAAAATAAAATTTAAAATAGAGGGGGAGAATAAAATCTGTATATACAGCAACCTTAATATGGCCCCAGAGATACCCCAGGCTCCTCCTGCTCCAGGGCTTGACTCCAGCGAGCCCCGCGGGCTGACACAACACGAGGTGTATTCCCTGTAGGCAGGCATGAATGCTCTGGCAAAAATGATATGTTTATTTTCACGTGGACAGTGGATGCCTGTGACCAGCCTGCCACAGAAAAGGGTCAGACAGAAAGTTTCAGCAGCCCCATCTGCACGCACCACTGTGGGGAAAAGTCCACCGGCAGCCTAACCCCAACCCTCTCTGCAGCCCCCACATCCAGAAACAGCCGGAGAGTCAGCCGACACCTCTCCCGGAGAGGAGGGGGAACCGTGCCGCCCCCAGAGCCTGGTAGCTAGGTAACGTTTGCTTTGCTTCATTACTTATTTCTTATCTGGGAGCCGCTTTCCTTGCGTGGGAGGGGGAAGGAGCTGCTATAACAACCGGGATGTAGCAAAGTCTTCCCGGCAGAGAAGCTCCCTGCCAAACCCCTGTGCCTCCTGCCGCGTGTCATGCCCGGGCTCCGCGGAGCCCCCCAGCCAAGGGGACGGTGGGGATGGATGGGAGCTGCATGGGCACAGGGACACCCTGCTGACCTGCGCCCAGCCCTGAAGTGCTCTTCCCGCTTGGAGCACCCAAATGTGGGAGGATGGAGCTCTCCAGCTCCCAAAGCCCAGCCCTCTGGCACGCTGGGCCTCTCAAGCGGCCAGACTGGAGAGGCTTTTCCCATTGCTGCCTGGGTTGCCCCTCCAGAACCGAGAGGCTATGGATGTGTCACATAAAACAGCTGCCACCCCAAGGGGAAACACATTTTCTTCCAGAGCAGGCCTTGTCCCATTTGCCCTAGTCCCAGCTCTAACCACAGCACAGCACGGCAAACTCCAAAGCCTTGGAGAAGAGCGGTCAGGACAAGGCTGTGATTTCCTCCCATGCCCTGCCAGAGATTTTCAGACTGTACATAAAAATTATTTCAAAATGCTTTGCACTAAAAGCCTATTTTGCTCCCAGCGCTGCTCTGGCCTTTTGCATCGGCTCCTGCTTGCCCTCTCCCCGTCTCGCCCCCCCTGCATTGCCCACCTGCGGGACAGATGAGGGTCAGGCTGCAAATGTCTTCTGGGTACTGAGCAGCATAGACGCCGGCAACGTTTCCCCCCATAGAAGTGCCAACCAGATGAAAGGGCCTTCTGTTCAGCTTGATGCACTCCACAAACTGGCAGGGGAGCAGAAGGAACGTTGTGAGGGGAGAGGAAGCAACGGCGTGGGGTCATTAGAGAAATTCAACTCAAAAGCTTGAGGTCAGTGGCTCTGGCTGCCTGGGAAGGGAGGGAGCAGGGCCGCACAAGGCAGGCTCATGGTGCTTAGCATCCCCCATGTCCCCACATCCCTCTCATCCCTGCATCCCTCTGCAGAGGGGATGTGATGGTGGGGCGTTACCTGGTGTATTCTCTTAGCTTGTCCACTAATGGAGTAATCATCCAAGGCCGAGCGGGTCGTGCCCTCGTGCCCGGGCATGTCAACGCACACCAAGTGCAGGTTCTTTGGCAGGAACTGCAGAAACAAACCAGGGGTTGTTATGGTGCAGGGGAACCACTGCAAAACCCAGGGATGGAAACTGGTGACCACGGGTGGGAGCAGGGAGGTCACTCTCCTCCTAGCAGTCCTTGGTTACTTGTGCACCAGAATAAGTCAGCTCATGTACCAAGGATGACATGATGAGAAACCATGGTCAAGACTCGCTGCCCATGGAGGAGGCAGGTACGTACTGCTCCTCCCCTGCAGCTCTGCATGTCATAGGGACGAAAGGGATCCAACAAGCAACATCACAGAGCTAAGGAGGGTATTTCTAGCACATTACAGCAATCATCACATCCCATGCATGCAAGTTGGGTCCCCACACCGCCCTCAAGCCCAGGACCATCGACTCTCACTAAGTAGCAACATGATAGAAATGGAGTCCCACCTTGACTATAGACAGCCACATGTCTTTGTGGGCTGAGAACCCATGTAACATCAGGATGGATGGTCGGTATCCAGGTCTCCCTCTATAGGAATAACAAAACTGATAGTCGTCATAGTTTGCATATCTGACCTGCATACCCAAGGTTCGGCGCCAGTACCTGGAAATAAGGAGAAAACACCACCAGTGAGCGAGGCCCAGTGGCAGTATAAGCCCGGTGACAGGTCCAAACTCAGCCACAAATTTGCTAAGGCCAGTTAGGTTGGGCTCACACTGGTACTGTTATGGCCCTAACTGGGACTAACCCTGAGCATCCTGTCCCCGGACCAGACCCTGTGCTTATATGTGATCCCTTACACATGTGGTACTGGTGGCTGGCTGTTCATGGCTGCTCTGCAGATGGCTTGTGGAGACACACTGTTTGTTAAAAAACTTCAAGAAAGACCACAAATAACTAATTTGGCAATGGAAATGGGCCAAAATAGCAACTCTAAAACTGAAAACACCCAAATGTTGGTATCAGGAGGGAGGCTCAAGAGAGGAAGGCAGAACACATGGCAAGGCAGCATGCAGGACGGGCAGGCCAAGGGAGGCACTTGGTAAGGTGGGTCTGTCATGGGTTTATCTGGGCACAGCCTTGCAGCCCTGCAGCTGTGGGACAACATCACCCCATGGACAAGCATATCGAACCCAGCCAAAACAACCAGGTCACCAGGAGCACCACAGAAACCCACTTCCCATATGCCAACTAGACGATCTTTAAAAATGTGTTTACACACACGCAAAGGACTGCAGGGGACCATCCTCACCCAGGGTCAAACACCCCAGAAGATACTGAGCTAATCCCAAGGAAACCTGGGTTATTCCTCTGAAAGCAAGAAGGCAGACAACTCCTGCCAGCGCACGCTCACAGCCTGCTGAAAGAGGATGCAGTGAAACTGCCAGCCAGGGGGGACCTGGGCAGAGATTATCCGTGACACTTTGGACACATGATGTGTACGTGCAGTCCAAGACGGAGGAGCAGGCATGCTTTCTCTGCATTTCCCCTACACTCAGACGTAACCCTTGCCAGGACAAGTACTGGGCTACTCCTGATGGCCAAAATACCGGCAAATACTTTTAAACGTGATATCAAAATTTATTTGAGGCACAAGAGCAAGGTCACCAACACTGCTGGGCTGTCCTAGCTCTCTGCCCACTCAAAGCTTATGCATAGTGCAATCCTCTTTTAGCATAATCCCTTTCTGGAGGGAGTTAAGCAGCATCTCGGCTCTGTGCTGGTCCTACAAGGAGAGGTGAATTTCTCCCTGAATAAGTGTCTTAAGAGTCCTCGCCTCAAAGGCACCGGTGTAAACTACCGATGGGGAAGATGATAACATTTTTAGCAACTGATCCTGATGGATCAATCCAGCAGAAGGCAAAATAATCTGTGCAAAGCTGAATTGATCCCTCGCAAGGTGTTAACGCGCTTAGTGACAGCAGCTAAACTGATTAACCCCTGGCGGGAGAGCAGGCAGGGCAGGCAGGCTCTGCAGCAGGGGTCAGCGGACCAGCCCTGGACGTCACGCCCGGCAGGGAGACGCATTAACTGCAGGGGAGGGAGCGAGGCCATCGGCGACGGAAGCCCTGCGTGACCCTTGGCCGTGCCAGCTGAGGACACGCAGACCAGCAGCAAGGAGGAGGAGGGGGGCAGCGAGTGGTGGGAGAAGGGAGAAGCATCCCTGGGGACCTCCCGGGGACCTCCCAGGAGCGGTGCCGTGAAGCTGGAGCCATGTGGGGCTGAAAGGGGGGCCAGCATGGCATGCTGCCTGCCCCCTCTCCTGCCCCTGCTGCTGGGGAAACACAACGATTTTGCCCCAAAGAAAGCCAACTCGGAAAGAAGCAAATAGGAAAGGAAGAACAACGGGCAAACCCGCCCTTCTCGCCTGCTGTCCCTAAGAAATGAGGTGGCCATGAAACACAGAGCATTGCAGTCACTCCTGCAAGATGTCACGGCACCCAGAAACGCTGGAAGGGAGAGAGACGGGGGCACTTGCTTACCCTTCAAAAGAAAACAGCCCTGCTGATCTCTGCTCACACGCTCCCTCCCCCAGCTGAACACAGACTGACCTCCCACGGTGCATTTTCACTCAGCCCCTAATTTGCAATGCCAAAGGACAAGGAGGCACGCTCTTCTCTAGCTCCCGCTCAACCCGGCTCCTCAAAGCTCTGTGGCGTCAGCCCCTTTTGCCTCCACTGCCCCATCCAGCCACCCCCGCTCACACCCCTCTGAAGGCTTCGCCCCAATCACACTCGCTCTGCTCTGGCATGGCAGCGTTTCTGCCCTGATCTTCTTCTGAACCTGAGCCATCAGGGTCCTCCCTGGCTTCCACCGGCCACTCGTATGTCCAGAGGAAAAAAAAACCCTTTGACTGACAAACCTGGTACTGTGTGGACCTGCCCCCACCGCCAACCCTGATGTCCCCAGGGCAGGAGGCTGTCACAACACTTGGTCTCCTTTCCAGAGCGACGTTTGGCCTTGCAGGTCCCCACGTGATGCACAAAGGGAATAAGTTCTCCCCCATGCCGATCCAGTCGCTGGGGTTTTCATCCCATCCTCCCTCCTCTCTGTCAGCCCCCAGATGCTGTCATTAAAATGTTGCTAATAAATGCGCTGTTAGAAAAACAGGCTTCATCACGCTGCTGCATCTGGGGTGGGCTAACGTCCTCCTCTCACAGGAGGTCACTGTGATTTGGAAACACCCCGTGAGCAAATCTGCAGGAGCCACCATCTGCCACCATCAGCACGTGAGACGCTGCCCCGGCTTCCGAAGGGAGCGTGATTCCAGCTTTCCTCTGCAACAAACCCAGACAGGAAAGCCGCCAGCGTGCTTATCACTGATTTCCAGGGACAGACGAGGACTGAAGGATGTAGTGCCTGCCTGCTGTTAATCGGAAAGGACGGGATGCAAGGGGGTAAGGAAAAGAAAGCATCACTCCATCTTCTCTGATGCTCCAGCCCAGAAGAGATGGAGAGAATGAGAAAAGCCTCGTCCGTAACTACCAGCGAGAGAGAAGTCCTTGCCTGCCGAGCGGAGGGAGCACGTGAGCCCGGGGAGCCGCGGCAGAGCCGAGGACACCCATGCCGACGGCTGCATTGACGAGGCGGGAGGTCACCAGCCTGCCGGGGCTGCCAGGCTGGGGGATGGGCAGCAACGGCAATGCTTTTCCCAGCCGCAGTCCTGTCCTTGGGGGAAACAACCTGGAAAGGTTCGGAGATGTCCCGCAGCCCAGTTGAGGCTGTCCTGACAGACATAAACCTCAGCAGCAAAAAAGCAATAAGAAAATGCCATTTTCTTCTCCCAGAGATGCTTAAAGCTACACACAGCCGGTACGCCCCTGGAAAACCCCACCTTACCTGCCCCTGTCGCCGTCACGGGCAGGAACACCCACCTCTGCCCGCACCAGCTCTTTGTGCACCCCTGCGTGTGCGAGGGCGCGGGGGCCTGCTGGGGACCCGCCGTAATTGTACCCCTGCACTAAAATGAGAGCAGCCGGGCTAATGAACTCACCAGTAGTAGAAGCGGATCAGCGCTGAGGGCCAGAGGAGGAAAGAGGCCACGAAGGCCAGGATGGGGATGGCCAGGGTGCCGCCGGCAATAACAAACATGTTCAGCACATCCAGGTCCATGCTGCTTTTCACCGCCCAGCCTTACCTGCCCGCATTCAGAGAAGGATCAGAGGTTAAACACCAGAAAAGATGACAAGACGACGCTAAATGAGACCTCTGCTGCCAGGGAGAGAGGAAAGTGGCTCTGCAAGAGGCAAAGGATACCGCTCAGGAGCACAGCAAAGTCTCTTTCAATTTTAAAACTCGATTATTTCTTCTGGCTCCTTAATGGATCTAATTATTGCAATGTTATCCTCTCAGGAGAGCATGTCCCAAACGGGCAATGAGCCTCCTAACAGGCTTGGACCATGTCCGGGGTGATCGGGTGCAACATGGCCCTTCGGGCACTTTGCAGATGGGGGAAGCACAGAAGCCCCCCCCCGATGGGTGCAGGCAGCCTTTTGCCCCCCGACGGGTGCAGGCAGGGCTGCCTTAAGACAGGCTCCACGTTGCTTTTCGGAGGCAGGTGTCCAGCTCCAGCTCCCCTCCCCCTGCCCGATCCCAAATCCTCAGCACACAACCACTGACCTAGAATTGATGGCTTGAGCCCGGCTCCCATTACTGCTCCGCACAGGCACCAACTAATCAAGGCAGCAGAGCCTATTAATGGGCTTGAGAACTGAAGGAAAAAACCTGGCAGGGTGCTCTTTGGCAGCCAGCCCTTATCTGAGACAAATTCATTCCCGTCCCGGTGTCCTCGCTCCTGCCCCGCGGGCATTTTGCAGTGGCTGTCGATCACAGGTCTCATCCCGGCTCCCGAGCATCCTTCGGACAAATCTCAGGGGCGGCAGGCGGAGGACACAGGGTGCAAGGGCGAGCTCTTGCACAACACCATGCTTGTCCCTGAACTCGCCCCACCACAGGCAGCTGGGATATGTTTTTCTCATTAAGAGATTAAATCCTGTCACACACACATCTCCTCTAATTCTGGCTGCTAACCAACTTATGTCTCGCCCTTTCCTCGCTGCTAGCTCTTTTGTCACACATTTCTAAAGCGAGATGTTTCCAGTGCCTGCTCTCCCACCAGCCATCCCCCCTCCATCATCACCACCACATTTCTCCGTACCGGGACAGGCAGATTTATTTCTCTTTCCTGCAAGACTCATGGCAGTATGTGGTATAATGTATGTTATTCCGTGAAGCAGGAACCGAATCACCACAGTCACATCCTCTCCCCCTCTGACGCCATCACACCAGATCACATCAAACCCCCACATTACACACAACCAAGAAAAATGGTTTACAGAACCTCTGAGGCAACAGCCAAGTTTGCCCTCTTGCCCCAGGGAAAATAGGAATAACTGAAATTTGAGGAATACTGTAAATATTTCCACCAGGCACTTCCTTAACAAAGCTAAACCTCATTTCGTTCTTCAAGACTCAACAACATGCTGTTATTCATTTAATTAACATTTTGTAGAAAGATCTTTGATCTCTGCGTGGCTTGTTTATAGATAAACACTTTGTGCAACAGATAAACCTTGTACATGAGAGCAGGGCTGCACGGGAGCCCACCTGAGAGCACTTGCTGCCTTTTGCTGTGTCACTAAAACAGGGAAGAAATTAAGCACAGAAAATCGCCATCATCCCCATCGGTGACCCGTAACAAGAGAAGGCTGCAGCTAGCAGAAAGCACGGGAAAAGCGTGGGGCGGTGGGAGCTCCTGCGCTCCCCAGCACGGGGTCACCGCCTCTGCCTCCGCCGCCTCCGCCGCTCTTGGAAAGCAAAACAAGGAGAAAGCCTTTAAAAAGCCCAGCTTACTTTGCAGAGATCCCCTCCTCCTCTCGGCACAGGTCCTGCTCTCTGGCTAGCGGCGGCGTCTGAAAACACTGTTGGAAGAGGAAAAAAAAAGGTTAAAATCGCACTCCTGCTTTTTTTTCCTCCTTTCATACTTGGTAGCTGGGCGAAACGGCGAGTTTGGGGTATTTAAGCCACCGGCTTCCCTTCAAGACGCCTCATCTTCACCTTCTGACCAACCTTTCCCCTGTTTATGTAAATACAGTCTTTTGTACGATAAAGCCAAACAAGGGCACTTGTTCCAAGCAGGAACAAAGTGCCAGCTGCCATCGGAGACGAAGCATGGCGCAGTGGGGAGAGCCGATGCCAGCAGCCCCCGCCGCGGCAGGGCTGTGCGGCACGGCTGTGCGGCACCCAGCGAAACGGGGCTCATGGTTGCGCTTTGGGTGATTACAGCTATTAGGACAAAGCCAGCTAAGCTGCTTCCCATCCCCTTGCTCTTCATCTTAAATGTAATTTTCCAAGCGCTCTCAGTGCCCCCCCGAGCCTTCCCTGGGCGAGTCGAGCTGAAGCGTAGCGCAGCCGCAGGAAATTACCGGAGAGGCAGGAAAACGCTGGCTTGAACTCGCTGGCAGTTTTGGCTGTTGAAATTCAAGCTGGAGGCGCAGTGGAAACACCGAAGTTCCCCCGCATGAGCGCCCGGGGCTGTTTTGAGCCAGAAAATCCCCATGAGATCCCCCCCTGCTGCGGCTGCAGGGCCAGGGGTGCCCCAGGGGGCTCCCGGCCCCATCCTGCCGGAGCGTTTTGGCAGGGCCATGGCAGCCGCCGCTCACCACGTGAGCCCCGGCGCCCAATGCCGGCCATGCACACCCAGCAAGCCCCGCTCAGGGCCCCCGCCAGCCATGGGTGCCTGGGAGGGAGGATGCTCGGGGAGCCCCGTGACATGGCCGAGCCTCCTTCTGTGTGGGCAGAGCATCGCCACTGATTTCTGTGGTTACCCCCGATGGAGGCGGCAGGAAGGGAAACACTGGCAGGCCCAGCTCCACGGTCCGGGGCAGCCACCATCACCCTGGCTCCCAGCACCCCCAGCCCCATAAAGCCAGCCCTGCACCCAGCACCGGCTCACCAAAGCCTCACGGGAGCACCTGTAGTGCCAACCCCCTGCGATGGTGCTTTGCCCAGAGGAAGTGCACCCTCCCTGCCCCACCGGCACCGGGGATGGGAGCAGGCAGCATCGCTCCAGACCCTGGCACAGTCCTTTGTTACTGACTAGAGAGACATCATGGGCTTAAAAATAAAACCAAGCCTTGTGGTTTGGTTTTAAGCTGTAAGATTTCAGCCCACAGCTCATCCAACACTTTGAGGCACCCTGTGACCAAGAGTCACAGCCAACGGCCCCAAGCATTGCTACTGCCTTCTTGGAAGGATCTCCAAGTACCTCATAAATTAACTTGCAAACATCAATTAGACAAGTCTGATAAATTCTGTGTGATCACGGTGGCGATAAGGCCAAGTGGGCTGTGCACCCGGCAGGGCACAGGATGCCAAACCAGGAGCACCGGTTCCCATGCCAGCAGCCGCGCCGCAGGCACTAATCACTGCGGCCCCTGCGTCCACCTGGGAGGACCCCCCCAGACAAGTCACCCCAGGTAACGGGATGGATGGACCAAGGACAGATGCTAAGGGGAGGCTGCACATCTCCACTTGTCTCCTGCTTCCTCCCCTCCACCAAATTCAAGCAGGTGCCTCATCACCTGCAAAAAGAGGGGCCAAGAGGCGGGAGGGGGCTGCAGGTTGCTACGGAGGACAGCATGTTGATGACAGCCCCCAGGGCCACCGGCCAAAGGGACAATAAACTCCAGTGAGCAAGGTTTGAATCCGCATTGGTATTTTTTCCTCTTTCAAGCTCATTGGGTCACACCAGGGAGGCTGGAGAAGACCCAGCAGTGTGACTCAAGTGAATATATTGATTTTTTCCAAGCCCCATATAAGATGCAGCAGCAGCAGCACACCCCAGCATGTGGGACCAAAAAACTGTATCTAGTTCAAAAAAAAAAAAAGCAATCCCAGTAATATGAAAGCAGATGGGTTTGTTACCCAGGGAGACCTGGAGGCTCTTCACCAGAATCAGCATCTCTCGCAGAGCAGATCTCAGAGCCAACCTCTCTGGCAGGGCAAGAGCTGGCGAGGGGGACCTGGGGGACGCGTCGGGGGGGCTGCAGCACAAAAGCCTTCACAAGGCTGAGGTGCTCGGCTGGGAAGGGGAGAGCGGCAGCTAACACACTGGGCAGCCCCGTGCAAGGCCAGGGAGGGTTTTCACAACGCAGGAATCACCCGTGTGCGTTCACTGACCAGACGTGCCAAAATTCAAGCACAAAGGTTGTATCAGGCTGTGCTCATCGGGACCAGGGCTGCAGAACCAGGGCTGCTGCCGGGGCTCGGTGTTTCACTTACCACTCCCTGCTTCCAGAGCAGCCCATGTCTGACTGACAATAGATTTAAAAACTCCAAATAGCTGAAGCATATTTAGAGATATTTGAATTCTTTTTGAAGAACTGATGAAGAAGAAACATTGACCAATTTTAAGATCCCACTGCAGAAACAGGGCGCTTTGACGGGCCTCAGCAGCTGAGATGGGGCCCCCAGAAACCCTGACTCACACCACTAACCGCGTAAGGAAAAAAACCCAAAACATGCAAGTAAGCCATTTGCCTTGGAAACCGCCTCCTCCTTGGCATCCTCAATGGCCAGAAAAATAATATTGACCATAAACGACGACATAACTGATGTTAAGATTCCTCAGTGGCATATTTTGCAGCATGATCTTTTAGATGCCAGTCATAGTCAAGTTATAATTTAAGATCTATTAATATTTAAATGATCTCTGTCCATCAGCCAGCCAGCTCTCGGTCTTAATCCAGCCTCCGGAGGGCTGGGAGTAGGAAATGTGCCCTTTCACCTTCATTTATTTATAGGTGGCAAAAATGAGATCATTATTTCTGCAGCACCATTTCAGAAAACACGCATCTCTGACCCATTTGTATCTGTGCAACATGGCTCTTAAACGTGAGCCAGAGAGTCCGGGCTGGCCCCCAGCCCCGCTGCTGCTGCAGCCCAGGCTGGGAACACACAGGGACGAGCCGTCAGCGTCACTGCCAGCCAGCCTGGGGACCAGGCGGCTGAAAAGCACAACCGGAGCGGGCTGTGCTGCCAGCCAGCCGCTGGTTTAGAAATTCGTAACGTGCCCATCCTCCTTCTGGACCCCGTTGCCATCCCCATCCTGCCACACACGCACGCAGCAGAGGATGCACGGCACATCTGATGTCACGAGTGCGCCCGGACTCAGCCCTCTCCAGGGTAGGGGGGGGGGNGAGAAAGGAGGGATGTAGAGGGGATACAACTGGGTTGCAAGGGGGTGAAAGGAGGGTTCAAAGGGGGGGGGGGTTTACAATGGGGTGCAAGAGGGGATGCAATAGGGCTGCAGTGGGGGTATAACGGGGGTGCAAAGGGGCTACAAGGCGGCTACAATGGGGGGATGTAATGGGACTTCTATGGAGGTGCAAAGTGGGGATGCAATAGGGCTGCAGCGGGAGTGCAAGGGGGGNGCGTCACTGCCAGCCAGCCTGGGGACCAGGCGGCTGAAAAGCACAACCGGAGCGGGCTGTGCTGCCAGCCAGCCGCTGGTTTAGAAATTCGTAACGTGCCCATCCTCCTTCTGGACCCCGTTGCCATCCCCATCCTGCCGCACACGCACGCAGCAGAGGATGCACGGCACATCTGATGTCACGAGTGCGCCCGGACTCAGCCCTCTCCAGGGTAGGGGGGGGGGAGGAAAGAGATGGGGAGGGATGGCGTAGGGGTACGGGGGGGTCACCTCCAGGTCCTCTCTCCCAGCCCCCCTCCAAAAGCATGCTCCAAATAGCAGCGGCCGAGATGCAGCGCTGCTCTCCTCCCCTTTGTGCCCCATTTTCTGATTATTTTGAGGGGGGGGAAATTTTAAAGCAAATTAATTAAATCTTTTGAAACCCATATATTTAAAATTATTTCTTGCATTTTGGCTTTGCTTCTCATCTCCTGCCCACTCTCCCTCCCCACCGCCAGCGTTGGGACCGGGGGGACGNAGTGCAAGGGGGGACACAATGGGGCTTCCACGAGGATACAAGGAGGGGTACAACAGGGGTGGAAGGGGGGATGCAATAGGGCTGCAGCGGGGTGCAAGGGGGATATAACAGGGCTGCAAGGAGGGGACGTAATGGGGCTTCCACGAGGGTACAAGGAGGGGTGCAACAGGGGTGGAAGGGGGGCTGCAATGGGGGGATGCAGTGGAGCTGTAATGGGAAATGTGATGGGAATTCAATAGGGCTGCAGTGGGGGTGCAAGGGGGATGTAACAGGGGTATAATTGCAGGATGGGGTTTCCACGGGGTTGCAAGGTGGACACGGTGGCCCTGCAATGGGGGTTTGCAGGGGGATACAACAGGGGTGCAAGGGGGGATGCAACAGGAGGGCCGGGGGGGATGCAAAGACACTGCAAGGGGGATACAACAATTGCAAAGAGGATGCAAGGAGGCTGCAAGGGGGATACGACAGGGGTGCAAAGGGAGTGTGAAGGGGATACCACAGGGTGGAGGGGGCTGCAATGAGGCTGCAACATGAGTACAAGGGCGATACAACAGGGGTGCAAGAGGAATGCGAGGCAGCTGTATAGGGATACAGTGGGGATGCAGTATCACTCCAATTGGGGGTGCAAGAGGCAATGCAACATGGCTGCAACGGGGATGCAATGCAGCAGTTCAAGAGGCAATGCAACAGGGCGTGCAAGAGGGTGAATGCAACGGGGTGCAAGGGGGTACAGTGGGGAATGCAGCTGCAATAGGCATGTAAGGGGGTATGCAAAGGAGACACAGCAGGGATACAAGGGGATGCAATGAGGCTACAGAAGTTGTACAATGGGGTTGCCATGGGGATGTAACAGGGATAAAAAAGGGGAATGTGAGATGGCTGCAACAGGCCACAGAGATACAAAGGAGAATGCAGCACTGCAGCCCACACAGAGACCGCACAGCCCCCTTGCATGGACCCTGGGAGCAAGCTTAGGGGTGCGGGACATCTGCCCCTTTCCCAGGTGCTGGGACGGGGCTGCGATCAGGGAGCACAGAGCTCTGCCACATTTCCCGTTGAAAGGGCACAAAGGTGGAAATCAGAGCATCCCGCTGATACTTTTACACTTGAAATACGATTTTTAAGCCTGCCATTTAGGTTACAAGCCTGTTATCTGCCCTCTCTTCCCAACAGATGACACTGTTTGCTCTCAAGAGCTGCATTTCAACCTGCATTTAAAATCTGCTCTGATTTTTCTTAAAACTGCCACCCAAATCCTTTTGCTATAAGCAAATTTACTTTCATTCCCCCTGGATCACATATCAGCTTGGTACGTACCTTTAAGATGTGCCCAAAAGTGTGAGAAAACGTAATTAAATTGGAAATGAGATCAGCTCCTGAGTAAATGCAAGCAAATTGGGTCAAATCCTCACCGCATCTGTGCTTTGATAAAGGATGTCCCTTTGGTCTGGCAGGCTGGGAAAGCAGAGAAATACTGGTATAAAGGGCTTTTCAGGTCAGAGTTTACTACAATAACCAAAAGCTTTTGATAACACGAGCTGTCAGAAGAGATTTATAACAGAAATTGAGGTTTTTAGGTGGCCTGGTGAAGGCGAGACACAGCTTCACGCAGCTTTTTTGGGGTTTTGTTTGAAGATCTTCCCAGTCAAGCTAAGCTAAGCAAAGATGAGCTTCCACTGAAGGACCCAAGCAGACACGGGAGGTATTTCACAAGCCTTTAGATGTTGTTTGCAGTCATATTTGTTTGGTCAACTTTCTCATGCACAGCCCCAGGCTCCCACGGGACACGTGCAGAGCGGTGCTGACTCACACCAGGAATAACCGGGTGGTTATTCCAGGCCAGCTGGTGGGAACGCCCCTGGAAATAGTCATAGCGAATGATGGCTCTTAAAATAGAGGAGCTGAAGCAGAGACCTGTGGTGGTTTCATGTCGAAACACGGCATGAGCTAACCTGGGAACCCGCTCTCACAATCTCAGCATGCAGCCATGGGGAAAAGTCATCGAGTGTCTCCTTTGGTGGCGATGGGGAAAGGAGGGATCTGCAGGGTTCTCCTGAGCCAGCCACTGCTGGGACCAGGCTTCAACAGGTCACAGCTCCGGCGAGGCAGTTGGCAGCACCGTGATGAATTTACCAGGTGGGGGCCAAGGCTGCTCCTCTGTCCCAGCACAGCAGAGGAGATCTTGGGCTCTCTGGGTGGCATGGGGGGGCTGTGGGGGAGCGCAGGGCATGGCTGGGCTCCCTGTCCCTGCAGAGAGCAGATGAGCCCCAGGCTTGAGAAGAAGCCCCAGCAGCTCCCTGGGCACCTCCTTGAGGACCCTGCAAAGCCATTTTTAAGGTGGCTGCAGTGTGGCAAGCTCAAATTAAAAGCCAGCACCTGCACTGACCGGCCCCATGCGTTTCATTTCTCCTCTCTGCCCACAGACACAACTCATCACAGAGCTGCAGCAGCTGGCAAGGACCGAGTCACCTCCGCATCACCCTTGAGGCTGCCGGTGTTTTGGAGCCCAGCACCAGCTATCCTGGCCCTCAGCTGAAAATTCCTCATTCCTAATCCCAGCGTCAGGAGCCGGGTTTCCCACCAGCACAGGAGTACAGCTTTGATGCTGTGAGCAGAGCAGAGGATGACTTATGATCCAGTTAGAAACAAAATGGCTTTCTAAGTCAGAGTAGTCACAGGAAAAAAAAAATTAAAAATAATCAGAATGAAGTGTCTTATGTCCCCAGAAACGAGGCAGCGAGACTTTCACATAAACTGTGTAGTTTTCCATAGGAAGGTGGAAGCTCTGGTTGGATTCAGGCCAGGGTAGCTGTGGAGAACTGAAGCTTCTACCTCACCAAGTGGAGGAGCAGCGTTGCTCCACCAGATGAAAGGCTTCCATGTTATTTTCCACTGCTGGGTGATGAATCCCCAGGGAGCACGGCAGGATTGTTTGCAACCATAACAAGTGACGGCACGCCGCTTTGGCGAAGTGAATCATCTTCCCAGGGTGACTCGTGCCCATCTATTTCCACTCACGCAGTGTTGGCCCTGCGGCACGATGCTGCGAGCCATCCCCAGGGAACCGTGGGCATGGGAGAGCACCGGGGCAGGCAGGTGCCCCACAGCCCACCCACGGGACCTGCTGTTGAGGAACACCTCACCATGCCCGAGCAGAGGGAAACTTTAATGACATACAGCTGCCAAAATTCACCCCCTAGGGCAGGGATAAGATCCCAGCTCACCCCGGTTTGCAAAAAGCAGCTTTTGGTGAGCACAGGGTAAGTAAGGCCTCTGGGCACCTCTCTGGGCAGCCGCCCCGTCACTCTTCAGCGGCTTCATTGCACAACCTGGGACAAACACAGGAACAAACGCTCCTGACTTTTAAAACATTATAAAGCAAGACCTACTTGCCTGTTAACAGCTTTAAATAATAGTTTCTTAACTCTACTCAAAGGTAATACATGTATTACACACATTTTAATTACATTGTTGACCGCTAACAAGAAGGGTGTACTTATTGTCACAAAAACCTCCTTATTTGGTGGCTGCAATATCTTTATGGAGGGGTAATTTCAAAGCCTTGTCTAATCGTCAAAGCCTTTATTTCAGATTGCCACACGCTCTCCTTCGTCTCAGCTAAGTGGCCTCGTTCAAGAAACTGAAAACACGATGAGGCATTTTTCTTTGAACTGCTTTAGCAGGCAGGCTTTCACGCTTTAAACCACTACTTGAACAATACTGACCTATTAAGTTGAAAAAGAAAACCCTATCAGAGTCCTGTACCAGCAAAGGAATTATGCCTTGACAGTAATTTATTAAGTAGCACATGTACCTTCCAGAATTATAAATAAAGATTAACTATCAAAGATGACCTTTCTGATTCAAAACATACCATGTATCTTGCACACCACATATTTTTACCCTCAGTTATACTGAATTTCCAGAGGGTCATGCCAGGACACTTATTGCCATTAGATTGACACCGAAGCCACTTCCCAAATGACCATATTCGGTCTGCAGCCCAATGGTGAACTTTAGCAACACAAAATGGCCTGAGTGCTTTGCTACTTATTAACTTGAAATTCCAGGAGACCGCGATAAAATACTCTGCCTGATGGTTGTGATAAGGTCACCGAGAGCCCAAAGGTCATTTCATTTGCCCAGAGGAACCTATTTTTACGGTGACATTGGTGACTTTGGGGCTGGCCCTTCCTGCTTCTCCCACAGACCTCCCCTCGCTGCAGCGGATGTTGACAGAGCTGCAATTCGGGTAAAAATGATAAAAGTTAAGAAACACCCAACACCTTAAAGCCTGGCACGTGGGAAGGGGAACACGTGGGCCCCTTGTCCAGAAAACAGAGCTGTGGTGGCACCTGGGGAGCACCAGCCTGGAGGTGCCGGTCCCCGCACTGCACCACCACCCTCTGCCCACGCTGCCAGCGCTTCCCCAGAGCCGCACGCTCCCCTCTGGGGGGACACGCTTATGGGGGTGCTTAATGGGGCAGCAGGGACACCCCATTGGGCCGGGGCTCGGGCAGGCTGGGCCAGCCTCTGCGCCCTTTGCAGGAGGTGCACAGCAGCACTGGTGTCCCCAGCAGCGCTAAACCCCGACCAGCACACAGACACCACAGGAGGAGAAATAAAGCTTCAGTGTTATTTTCAGGCACCAAGTGAAGACCCAGAGCGACCTCGTGCCCCACAGGAGCTCCCCCCACGGAGCACCCCATGAGTCACGCTGCCCTTCAAGCCCAGAAGAGGCCAGAGCAGAAGGGGATGTGGGCTCCCCCGCAGCCCTCCCAGAGAGGCACAGGAAATGTCAGAGATCCTCCAAGTCCATCTCTGCCAGCAAAAACAAAGCCACGGGTGCCCCGTGAGGTGGCCAGGGCTGCGGCCGAACGGAAGCGGTTGCACCTGAGGGGAGAAGAGGAACCCCCACATCGATGCTGGAGCCTCATGTCCCCTCTGTCCCATGGGGACCCTAAGCAGGCATATGGTATGGGGCCACATCCCACCCCATCCATTCCCCAGCACCTTCCTGGGAGTGGAAGGATGGCAGAGGGCTGAATCGCTGCTCCAGAGGTAGCAATGCCCCAGCCACAGCCCCCGTGCGCCCGGCACAGGCTGTCAGCGAGGCTTGGCTGAAGGACCCTCAGGAGGAGCAGGCAGGGCCTGGGCAGCACCTACTCCCTGCGCTAAGCTCTTGCCCAAGCTGGCTTTGGCATTGCCTCTTCTCATCACCTGCCTCTCCTCCCCTGGGAGCAGGGAGAGGCTGAGGAGGGGCTTTATTAGGGAACATCCCGCAGGTGCTGCTCGGCTAGAGGTGGTGTCCCTCACCCAGCACCATTCAGAGTAGGGGCAAAAACCCAACCCAGGTTGGTTTCACCAGCAGCTTCACCCCTCTTGTGCAAGACCAGGACAGCCCTGAACTGGAAGGGTTCGCGAGCCCTCATCGAGCGGGTTTTATGGCCTGATAAGGAGCGAAGAGTACATGCACAGAAAGTGCAGTAAACAGAGAGATAAAGCAGTGCAGAAAGGAGCGTGAGCTCCCTGTGTCCCCCCCGCAGGTCGCCTCGCTGCTGCCTGTCCCTGCGGAGGGTGGCTCTGCCTGTCCTGCTGATAACGCCCAGGCTGGAGGGGAAAGGGGAGGCTGATAAGCGAGCAGTCCCGGGGACAAACACGGCATCGATGAAGGCGGATCCCAGCGGTTCAGGGTTAAAGCCCTCATAGGCACCACAACAAACATTTGCTTTTTGACGCCAGGGTAGCCAAAGCGAGCCTGGTTTTGGGGGGAGCTCCAGGTTTTGATGACCCTGACCCCAAGGCTGCAGCCACCATCACAAACCCTTGGCTTACGCTGCACTTTTAGCAAGGTCAGGGAGATTTACAACCCCTAAAGCTGTGGCTTTCCCTCCCTCTTTATTAGTTTCCTCCAGCGCCTGCCCTGCCCGAGGCTGGCTCATTAGAGACCCAGTGGAAAGAAAGCACCGTACAACCCCAGTTGTTTCAGCAGGTCGCCCGCCTGCTCCCCAGGTAGTTGTGTTCATTAGCAAGCATCAGAGCAGCATGGCAGCACGCTCCTCACGAGCAGCAATTGCTCCAAATTCCTGTCCAGCCAAAATGGATTTGTGGTGCCCATTCCCGCGCTCGCAGCACACACCCTGGAGAGCTGCAGCCATCTCCCCAGCAAGACTGGGAGCTCACTGCGGTCAGCCGTGCCACATTTTTGGGAGCCCCCATGTGCTGTGTTTTATGCCAGCTCCATCTGACCTTGTTTAATTGATTTAGACAGAGTGGGGAGCCATGCACTGGTGCTTCTGGATCTGGATCTGCACGAGGGGCCGTGCAGGCAGGGCAGCAGGGTGCACGCAGCCTTTGTGGCTGTTCTCAGTAAAGGAGAGAGGGTGTGAAAGCACCCTCTAAGCACAGGGAGAAAAATCCAAGACACTTGAAGACACCATTTAGCCTGACTTCTTGTTATACCTCCCACCATTATACCAAATCATGGGCTGACAAAATGCATCTCCATGAAGAGGGCTGGCACACAGCGGAGGAGGAAGGGAGGGCAGGGGATGGTTTCCCTGCAAAAGCCGCCCCAGCTGCAGCATCCTCGCTCGAGTGTTGTCTTGGCCAAACTCATGTGTCCCCTTCTGTTTTCCACCATGCGGCACGAGCCAGACCCACGTGCACGCACCTTGGGTCACCAGCCCGAGACTGCTGTGCTGGGGACACTTGGCCGGGAATTTGGGGGGCAGAGCTGGGGGTGTCACGTACCTGCCCCAAGGCTGCACCGCGGTGCTGAGCCAGCGGGCCCTGTTACTGAGGGCAAATGAATGTGGCCGTCCCGCAGCAGCCGTCCCGCAGCAGGGCACATCACAGCTCTGGGCGAAGGGAGAAGCGGGTAAAAGCGTGTGGCCTGGAGCGCTGGACGGTTTATCACTTTCTCACAGCATGACTTTCCAACCAAGGCAAAAGCACAACTGGACATGGTCAAAATCTCCATGTCCGGGGTGTCCCACCATCATTGCCTTTCACTGGGGTTTCTCATGCCCACCACCAGTGCCCTCCAGAAACCCCTCTCTCCCCACCACCGCTTCCCAGGCCCTTTCACCATCTGTCCCATCCACCTCCTGGTCCTGCAGGCTCTTGACCTCTCGCTTGGGGTGGCCCAGGGAGCCCAGTCCTGGCCCAGCACTGCCCAGGGTGGTCCTGGCTGGTGCCCAGGCATGACAGGCATCCCACAGCGGGTGCCTCCCTGTGGGAAGGGATGCCGGGGTCTGGCGGAGCAGTTGCTGCTCCAGGATGGAGAGGTTGGCTCCGAAGAGCTGGTTTTCCCCCAAGGCAGAAGTTCAAAGTCTCCATGCTGCTTTGTGCTGGGAGATGGAAGTGCGGGAGAGGAGGAAACGGTGATTCCTGTTCATGTTCGTGATCGACACAGCTGACTGCTCAGTCTGACCTCCCAGCTGGCCACAGAGGGACGGATGCACAAACACACACACACACACACACATATATATATTTGTAGCCACACTCGCAGCGACTCATTTTGTCCAGTCCCTGAAGATGTTGCTCTTCATCTTGCTTTCGCTCTTCAATTTCAACCCATCTCTGAGCCTCAAAATCTGCTCCTTCAATGTGAGGTCTTTTGGGGAAACAAAAATAGCCAGACCTGAAGTCGTTGATGCCGTGGTAAAGGTACGTTCATTTGCCTGGATGAGACAGACATTGAGCTGTCCCAGGATTTCTTAGTTACATAATCTTGCACGTTATTTATTTTTCACAGTTGAATTTCAAGAAAAAAAAAAAAGACTTAATAATTTAAATCATTTTATACTCTTAAAGTAAAAATCAGCCTGTGGTTGAGTAGGGTATTTGCTGTTATTTTAGCCTGCATGGGAATATAACAGAAACAACATTTGCTGTTTCCTTTGGAAATGGAGTCAGGAAAGGGGAAAAACCTCTGTGCACAGTAAAAATAATTTTCACTTTGAATGCACAGAGCTTTGTTTTGTGATACATTATTTACCTTGCTTATGTGCTAACTATTCTGAAATATTCTTGTCTGATTAAACATATTCTCAGGACAGCAGAGAATATCATATTAGGGTGTGGTACAAAACTGAAAAGCCTGATTGCTAATTTATGTAAATAAACCCTCACTATCAGGCTTCCTCTGCAGCAGCTGAAGATAACTCAGCTTTTTAAAAGAACCATGTTTTGGACTTCAGCTTTTGCAAGTCCCCTCCAAGATGCCGCAGTACTGGAGGACACTCGGTGCTAGCAGGATGGCTGCGTGTGCCGAACGGCAGCAGCGAGGAACGCTGCTGTTTAGTTGGGCTTTAATCCTTCCGTTGCAAACAGCTGGAGAAGAGGGGTTTGCTGGGGTTTGTGTTTCTGGATTGTTCTTCCTCTATTGCCAGTGCTGTGGGCAATATATAATAAATTATGGGCAATATATTAATTTCTTACAAGTTTCCACGAGTATCACCCGCAAAGTTGGAAGAGTGACAAAGCCGGGGGCAGCAGGAAGCCCCTGGGCATGCCGGGCTGCGGGGTGAGCCGGGCTTTCCCACGGGGAATCCCAGCACTGGCCGCAGGAGCTGAGCCCAGCTGGGGCAGCCTCCCCCCGCTCCCCAGCACCCTGCGGCTCCTCTGCGGTGCGGCAGCCCACGGGGGCCGGGACCCTGTTTTCAGACCGGGGGTTGCTTTGGGCTCTGTGGGCTATTTCAGAGGGGTCTGCAACAGATGACTGGGACAGGCGAATGCTGACAGCACACACAGCTTTTGGAAGGAGTGGCATAGCGATGGGACCTTAGGGGTATATACACCAGAAAAAGGATGGAAACCATTGGAGTGGATTGATGATAGATGCAAACAGGTTCCCCTTGATGCCCCCCAAATCCTCCTGCCACATCCATCTGGGCACCCAGCGAGTTGGGATGCTCGTGTGCAGCACCGGTCCGAAGCAGAGAAGAAAACCTGCATGGCAAGGGGCAGGAGGGGAGAAAAGCATGACCGACTGTAGGTGGGGGGGCCAGGGGCAGTACCCCAGCAGTGGCGGGGGGAGAGTGGGCTCGCAGCAGCGGCTCTCGCAGCCCCTTCCCCTCCACACTTCCTTCTCGGGGGCAGGCGCAGAAGTTTTTCAACAAACCCGAAACTGCTCTGCTCTCAAGTTCCCTCTCCCAGCTCCTGCGCGGGCGTGAGGCAGCTCTGAAAGCAGAAGGGCTTTGCTCGGGCGGGTGCCCCCCTCCCATGGCCCCAGGCTGGGTGCTGCTTCTTCCACAAAGGACTTCCCCCCACACCAGTAACCACTTCTTTCTAACCTCTTTCTAATCCTCCAAAACCCACCATGTGCAAACTTGCTTCTGCTCCTTCCCCTTGCAGATCATTTCTCGCTGTGACATCATGTTGCTGATGGAAATAAAGGAGAACAAGAACCGGGTTTGTCCTCTCCTGGTGGAGAAGCTCACCAGGTAGGGTGGCCATGGGCAAGTAGGCAAATATTGGGAAAGATGCTTGGCAAGAGCCCGTGCTCTGCTCAGCGCTGTCTTACCGGGGCGAAAGCTCATGGTCTGGGCTCTATCCCAGCCACTGAGGCAGGACCAGGTCTGGCAGCCTCGCTGAAGGCCAGGGGCAAAGCCAGCCCCAGACCACTGTAGGACACGTATTTTTCGTTCAAAATAACCAAGTTGGATTCAATTTGTTGAAGATGATTAATTCTTAAAGGAAAACAGAAGGGAGGGAAAGCCCTCGCCTGGCTAGCGCCAGGCTGCGGCCGGGCAGCTGCCTTTCTGCAGGGTTAGGAATTGCTTTCGATCGGGGATTGCCTGCCCGGCCTGGCAGTCCGGAGGGAAGAGCAGCGTACGTCTGGCTGGACGTCAGACCCAGCTGGAAGGAGACAGAGGCTGCAATAAGGGGGTAGAGGGAAAGAGCCAGCGATGGAGCACAGGTCCAGACCACAGGTCCAGAGAAGGGTTTATTGCCTCTACCACCTGCCTCTGAGGTCAGGCAGGCAACGTCCCCTCCCCTTGGGACAGGCAAAATTATCTCCTCCTCAGCCCCTCGTGAATGCAGAAATAAACTCCCCACTTTCCTTCCAGTCAGCTGAAGGGACCAAAGGAGGAATACAGCTGCGTGGTCAGCCAGAGGCTGGGAAGGAGGAGCTACAAGGAGCAGTACGTCTTCATCTACAGGTGGGCGAGCTCCCCTCGCCAACGAGCCAGCCCCTTACCCTGCCCTCCTGTGTCGCAGCCCTGCGGAGACGGGCTGGAGATGGTGGTGATGGCTGTGCTCCAAGGGAGCTGGAGAGGTGCAGGCTGTGCGGCTGGGATGGGCTGTGCCTGGCTGTGGGGATTGTCCACCAGCCTGGCTGTATCCATCCCGGACCATGGCCTGGGGTCCAGGTCAGAGCAGGGAGTCAGTGTTAGATACATCCCGGCGAGCCACGAGCCTGAATCCCCTATCCTGTTTATCCTGCTGCAGGCAACATCTGGTATCGGTGAAACAAACCTACCAGTATCCTGACACCCAGCCTGGGGACGAGGATGCCTTCTCCAGAGAGCCCTTTGCCATCTGGTTCCAGTCTCCAAAAACTGGTGAGAAGTTTCAGAAACAAATTGTTCTCCCACTGGCGAGTCTCATGGAGCAAGACGGTGCCCGCTGAACCCGAGCACATGGTGGTGCCAGGCGAAAGGGGCCGCATCCTGACCCCACACTGCATTTCCTTACAAGAGCAGCATTTGCCTTTGGGGCTGCTGCCTCTGGCATCACCCACAGCTCGGTGCACGCTGCAGCCCCACGGCTGGCAGAACCAGGAAAGCCTCTGCCGCTGCCACGGGCAGTGGTTTAGTGGATGCGTTCCATGCCACTGGCACGGCCCCAGGAGCAGCTATTGCCGTGGGTGTCGGAGCAGGGTTTGCCTTGCCCTGACACAGCACCTCACCGCGTCGCAGCTCAGCGTCAGCTGGGCAGCTGATGGGGAGCACTGTGCAATTACGCAGCAAACGCCTCTGATCCACAGCCAGAAGAGAAGCTGTTTCTTCTTTAGAAAAACCTTCTTGCTTCTAAGTCAATCTCTGTTTCTTTGTGATTCAGTGTGGTTTAACCACTACATTTTTTCCTGTTCTTTTGCCTTGTTTTTAAGCTGTCAAAGAGTTTGCTATAATCCCTCTGCACACCACACCGGAGACAGCAGTACGGGAGATTGATGAGCTCTATGATGTCTACTTAGACATAAAAAAGCGCTGGGAAACCGAGGTTAGTTGACACATCTACGTTACTAACAGTGGCTTTGGTACTGAGTCACCTGGCACGCTATTCACTATTCACAGGCCGATAACCTTAAAACTGTTGATAACAAGTCCCAGATTTGGAGTATCTCTTTGGTGTCTTTTCATCAAGTTCTCCAGATTTTAATCAGTAAACTTGATCTCCTGGTAGAACTGCTGTTTTATCAGCATGCCTTGGTGGTGTGCCCAGCAGAAAGGAGAAGCCCCACCACACTCAATGAGCACTCGCTGTTTGAGCTGTATGGGTTATTGGGAGCATCTGTTGACCCTAACAGCCCTTGCTGTTCTTCTTGTGAAGAGTTGTCCTCATGATTACTTTTGAAACCCTCCTACCTTCCAGAACTTCATCTTCATGGGGGACTTTAATGCTGGATGTAGCTACGTTCCCCAAAAGCAGTGGAAGAACATCCGGCTGAGGACTTACTCTGAATTCGTCTGGCTAATCAGTGACAAAAATGACACAACAGTGAAGAGAAGCACAAGCTGCCCTTATGACAGGTAAAGGGTTTATTGTCAAACTGTTCCCTGTTTATGGAACGTTCGCTGTTTCTGTCTCAGAAAAAAAATATATGGAAAAGTCAGTGACTGTCAGATAAAGCAAATGTGCATGAGGCCTTCAAAGATAAAGCAGTGTCTAGGGGAAAATGAGATCTGAATACTTATAGTCAGGAGCACAAAGCACTTTGCAGGCTTATTGGCAAGCAGTTTTGCAGAAAGGGCAAGATTTCATGCAAGAACCAGCCATTGCTGTGGCTTAGGTGGAGATAAATGACAGGCAATTACGCAGCACTTCTCATCTGCAGAGCCCTGCAGACACCAGGCGGAAGGCGCTGCTGCCTCCTCCGCGCCAGCTTTGTGCCATGGTTTTTGCTCTTGCATTCGTAATTTGGATTGACAAATTCAAAATCCAGTTCTGCTCAGGAGGTGGGACGCCTCGCCTTCCCTGGGCACGTGGCGAGTCCTGCTGCTACCTGCAGCTCCCTCAGCAGGGACAATAAGTGCATCAGCTTATTAGAGCCCAGGGTAAGTCAAGACTTAAACCTCTTGCGGAACGAGCTTTTGGATCAAAGCAAGACTTCACCAGTCATTGGTGTCCTATGATTTCAGTGTCCAAAGTACAGCTTTGAACTTTGCAGCACTGTTGGGGTGGGTTTAGATACAAGTCATTAAACTTGGCTTCCAAGGCCAACACACGTCAAGGCACTTAGGTGTCTCACTCCCAAGGAAAGCAACCAGCCAAACTCAGCAGAAAGCACGTGCTGGTGTCTCTAAGTAGGCAGCCCATGGGAAAGGGCAAACCATACATAGCTGTGACTCCATCAAGGCCACCTCTCTGGCCACTGGCTTGGTGCAGCACAGCTGCCACTGGTCAGTCACCCCATAGCAGCACCCTGTGCCCTTGCTTCTTGCAGGATCGTGGTCAGCGGGCAGAAGCTCATCCATGCCATTGTGCCACATTCTGTCAACATCTTTGATTTCCAGAAGGACTTTCAGATGACCGAGGAACAGGTAGGCGCAGCATGGCCTCCGCAGCAGTGGGGCAAGGGCTGACACAGGAGCACAAAGCCAACAGTATCCAGGCAGGTTTGAACTTGGTCTTGTCCGTAAAACCGTTGCATCCTCCCAAAGTGATGCAATGCTCGCATTGCACCTCCCCACATCCACCTCCCCACATCCTCCGCCCCGCCGCCGCGGTGAAACCCCCTGGGGCAGGGTTTGGAAAGAGCACGGGTGGCTGGCTCCCAACCCCGCTGTGCCGTTGTCTTGCAGGCGCTGGGGGTAAGCGACCACTTCCCTGTAGAGTTTGAGCTAAAAACAAGAGGCGGCTTCTTCAACTGGCTGAAATCGCAGTTTTCAAAGAAGAGGAGATCAAGAAAGAGCCGCCGCTTGAGCTCATAAGCATGCTGAGTCCTCTTACATGGTGTGGAAATATACGGATGCCAACAGATCTTGTAGAAGACTAGTGCAGATATATTCGCAGCAAGTGCAATATTTAGTGGAAAAAAACCCCGAAATATTTGTTAAACTTCAAATATTTTGGGTAAGAAGGTGAATTAAACCTTCAGGTTATTTTCCATATTGTACGTGAAAATAAATCAGCTAGAAGCAGCACATTGGACTTATCAGCTAGAAGCAGCACATTGGACGTACTGATCCCAAATATAAAGAGCTACTGCGAGGATAAAATACTTCTGTGTGCCTCATCTGTAAGGGCTGAAGAGCAGGGATCTCCATGCGTTCATGCAGGCTCTGGAGCTCTGCCATTCCTCTGCAGGGGCAGGGGGATTAAAAGGACCTTTCTGCATCGCGCGCATGCGTGTGTGGGTCCTTCAGAGCCGCGACTGGTGGGACGCAGGTCTGTGCCTGCTGATTTGCAATGTAAAATGTTGCTGAACTTAGAGTAGTTGCTCGGTCTGGGTTTGAAACTGCTCACAGCACCAAGAGCTTGGGGAAAGACAGAAAGAAAAGACAGCAGGACAGGCAGTGAGAGCCCCTTTTCTGCACTAACCCAGCCAGGGAGCAGCAGGAACAGAGTTCCCACCCCACCACCCTGCCTGCAAACCGCGGGTGAGAAGTCCTGCGGATCCCAGGTCAGCGCTGCCAGCAGAGAGCGTGAGCAAAACTTAAATTAAAATCTGATTTCAGCATCCTGACGTGGAAGTGAGCTGCACCTCCCCCCCAAAAAACCTTCATGGCAGCCTGAAGTTCTCCAATGAACCAGACTTTAATGATGATTATTTAACACAGTGCTGCAGCAATGTGTTTTCTCAGCTCAGCCCACAGGCTGTATTTAGTGCAAACCAAACCCTGTCACACAGATGGCATCTGAAAAGTGGGAATAATCCAACTGTTAGTAGAGACAAATATTCATCTCCCTTCATCAACACCCCCTGGGTTGTCTGCTGACGGGGCAGGAGGGCTAGCAGACGAGATACACTTTTAGGGGAGAAAAATAGTTTGGCCTTTGCGAAACTCACTGTCTGGGGAGAAAGAATTTGAGGAAAGAAACTAAATTGAGAGGAGATTATCCCAAGGGGGAGGCATGGAGGGCAGACAATAACCCCCCCCAACTTTCAATAGCAGTTAATCTTGAAACCATACAGCATTTCATAAGCTCCCTTGGTTATACTCCAAGCCAAGGCAAAAGGAGAGAAAGGGCCTGATTTAAAACAATTATTTACATTGGGATTTTTATAGAAATGCCACTGTCTGGCTGACAGCAGTGATGGTCCATGTGAAGGCTGAAATCAGTCTAAGTCTCTGGCCTCACATCTTAGTCCTACATAAGTCCCTACTCTTTTTTGGCTTTCAGAAAGAAGCAATGCACAAAGGAATAAATCACACCTCATGAAAGCAATAATGGATATATTCAATCATTAAAAATGCATAAATATGCCTAAGTTTTACTGAAAAAGCTTTGTCCTTATTTGTGACATCGAATATAATCCTTTACCCAGCATCTGAAGATAAGAGACGTGGCCAGAGAGTAGCTGCTGCAGCGGCTGCAGCCTCAGGCATGATGATAGCGGCTGTCGGTCTGGAGACGCTGTTGCAGGGAGGCTGAGCATTGGGCCGGCAGAGAGACATCTTAATGCAGAATGATGCTCCTCTGTGGAGAGCTGGACACACTTTTGTGGGACTCAGAACAGACAGACAGCATCTGAGCTCGGTTCATAGCGTTTGATAGGGGCTGGGAGGTGTCCAAAGCTTGTACATTCAGCATAGTCGGTCTCTATAGATATTCCCATGCATATTCCATACATTCATTAAACAATATTGTAAATGCATCCTAAAATGTTTAACAGTTTGTCTTCTCTAGATTTTCCCACCGTGGGATCATTACCCAGTTGTCCCAACTGCAAAGGGGTTTTTCAATTCTCCCAGCCTGCAGGAGCCTTGATGTATTCTGCAGCCAGAATAAAGTTTTCTCTTTAGATGCGTGAGGCTTCCTGAGCTTTATTTATGATCAACCTGGAGTTTTACACTGGGAATCCGAAATGGCCCAGAGGGACTTCGTCTCATGCAAGCCAGGTCTCAGATCTGCTGGGAGAGAAACAAAGAGGCTCTTCAGAAGCTGAGAACTCTGTTTCCTCCACAGCAGCCATGGCCAGGTGAGAACACGGAGCAGATAGGGTCCAGCTGAACAAGAAGTGCTAAGACCCCCAGGGTCCCTCAGGTTTGGGTCCTTGGGAAACCCTTCTCCAATGCAGGATGCTAGAGGCATCCTCGCTTCCCACAGACTCGAGGTCTCCACTGCCCCAGAGCCCCCCCTCCCCAGCCCCATGGGAGGTCCCTGCTGCCCTGCACTGGGGATGGAGCCAGGGCTGCCCCTCGCCCTGCGGGAACCCACACGAGGATGGTTTTTGCTGCCCTGGGGGAGTGAGTCCCTTGGCAGGGAAACCCCCAGGAACCCACAGCAGCAGCCTGAGACTGGACTGCTGTTTCTCCATAACCTTCATCATCTCCACTGGCGAGGTTTGTCCATCTGCACCTTGGACGCATCTGAACAGGGCTTGTGTCCTCTTCCTGGCCTTGGCACTGCTCCCCACTAACCCGCCAGGGCCCCGACACCTCTCTGCCTGTGCCACAGGGCGAGAGACCCTTGTGCCCTGGGCAAGGCTCTGCGTACCTCCTTTTGCCTCCTTTTAGGTACTGGCAGCAATGAGGACACAGGAGAGCTGGTCCAAAACCCCACAGGGACCCACCTGGCTTGTTTGTTCGGGGTCTGCGTATCCCCAAACACAGACCAATGCAGTACGCACTGCGACTGAACATGCGGCACCAGGGGAACATTAAGAAATTATATATAAACCTCTATCAATCAGACAAACATGATGGATGTGCTGTTTAACGAACTGCACAGAAGGACAGGGGTCAGCAGGACCGGGGACTGTCCCCTCTCTGCATCAGGCCAAGTGTCCCCAGCTCTGAAGCCCTTTGGCACAGCAATACCCGTATGCAGCCCAGCCTCTCTTATTTGGGATTACACCCACATTTGCTTTGTTTTCCTGAAAGTTTAACTGTGCACAAATACACACAAACATGAGCAATTCAAGCCTGAACACCCTCCAAGGCTCCTGCTGCTTCTCTGCCACATGGGTGATGGGTGAACAGAAGCAGAGGCCAAAGACAGAACTGGTGGGGTTTGGGCTGGGACCCATATGCATCTTGTGATTGGACATACAGATGTACGCAGATGTATGACCACATACAGACGTGCAGCAAGCAATTGAGCTGCAGCCCCGAGAAAGGCTGTGTTGCGCTATTGTGCAGCAGGGCTGGTAGCACTGATAGCAATATCAAAGGCAGAAAAATCAAAGAGCCTACCAATACAAGACTGCCGAAACCAGCAGTTGGTCCAAACCTGGCTGCTTCACAGCTCCCTTGGCGTCTGGAGGGATCGTGGGGAGCAGCTCAGTGCCCCAGGCTGGACTTGGCCACTCACTGATTGAGCATCTGCCACGGAAAGGGACCAAGAGTGGAGCAGGGGGTCCCTGGGCAGTGCTCACATGGCACCCACAGGGAGCTTGTTTTCAGTCTCCCTGTAGCACAGTGCTCAGTGGTCCCTGGTAGGGCTTTTCTCTGCCGAGCAAGCCAAGGAGATGAAGAGCAGAAGGTGCAGACAGCAGTCATCTTTTCCCTGTCTTTATTCAAAAAGGAAAACAAATAGAATATTCACATTTTTTTCTTTGCCTATGGGTCATTAAAAGTATTTCCACAACCTGTGTCAGCCCCTTGCTCAGGATAACGCAGGTTTCTCCCTTCTGCAAGGGCGTCTCGCCACCCCGCACTGCAGAGCCGTGCATGAGCCGTGCATGTATTAAATATTATGAGGGCACCCTCTGGTGGCACCGCTATAAATCCCAGCGTCTGGGGGAGTCCCGCGGTATTTAGACCCAGATTCCGCAGCACAGCCGGCAAACCCAGCTGCGGCAAGGAAACACGATTTCATCCTTAGCCGGGAGCGCATAGATCTGCATCCCCGTATGTGCCTCTATACAGACCTTTTCTGTTCACTCTCGAGAGCTGGCCTGCAGCTGACCCCAAAGTGTCCCTGTCTCACTGTGTCTGTAAATGAATTTTGCAACAAAAAGGTAGCACATTTTTTGGCTCCAGGCCTTTTTATTCATTGCCCACAGTTATTTAACTAGGAAACATGCTGCGATGGCCTTTACAAGCCTGCCCCGCCTGCAGGCAGCGGCTCCCAGGACCGGGTGCTGGCAGGTTACAGGGCACATCCACCCAGGGGACATCACCTTGGTGTCACCCGCATCAAGAGCATCAGGGTGGCTGGTTTAGTCCAGCAGCGATCACAGCCTTTCCAGCCTGCCTGGCCCCTCGGGATGTCTTTTGGTGTCTCTGCATTTGCCCTTTGGCAGTTTGTACCTGGGTTTGGGAGCGATGCGATGCCGCTCCAACACGAGTGCCACCGTCCCCTCTCTGCTGTGCCTGCCTGCGGCAGATGCCACCAACCCCCTTCTCCGGTGCTGGGGAAACTGAGATTTGGATCACCGACTCTTTCTGCAACCCCCAGGGTTGGGTTTAGCCACGTTCCTCTCCACCATCCCGAGGGTTAAGCGACACAGCCTCCCCACTATCACCTGGTATAAAACTACGAATGTCCTCTCTGTGCAGTCTGGTTTTCTAGTCGGTGCGAAAAACAAGGTTAAATACCTCATGTGTCATTTTAAATATAGTGCCTCAGCTGTCGGTGTTTGCAGGGTATATTCTGTTAGTCGGGAGACAGATTTATAGGAATTAATTTCCATATTGGCAAAGGAACCAGAAACCTTCCCAGAAAAGCTCTGCAAGCACTGGCATTTGAGATGTGACCACTTTCTCTGCGTCTCAGTTGGGAGGGGGGCCTGACCCCAGCCATTTTCAGTGAAGTCAGATGCAAAATACCACCCCCCACCCCCCTCCAAGAAAATACCCTAGCAGGACATCACTGTCAGAAAGAAATACCCTCCCAGCAAGGCCAGCTCCTCCATGGGGCTCGAAGGATTCACAGGCTTCCAGCCAAGCATAGATGTAAATATTTGCAGTACCAAGGTCCTGCAGAAAGGCTATTCATCACAGGAAAGAGCTGTCACCTCCTGCTAAAACATATTTTGCCTATCAAATATTTTTTTAAAATCACATATATTAGCCTTTCATTTGTGTTATATGAAGAATATGCTTTAAATCCTGGTCAAATTAATAGTGACACAAGCTATAAATCCAGCCTGATTTAGTGACAATGTTTTTTCTAAGTGCACAATATAAATTCACAGCTATGAAAATTAACTCTGAAAGTCTGAGAAATTCTGAAAAGCCATTTAAAAGCATTTTCCCAGGAGGCCGTGGGGAAACAGCCCCACACAAGAGGGAGAGCTGGCGGCGGGGCTGTTTTGATAACCTTCTGCGAGAGGGACCTGCTGAATATTAACGATTACCGCAGGCTGCCGAGAAAAAAAATTGCTGTAGCCCATCCTGCTGCTTCCTCTCCAGCTCAGATGGAGCCGTGAAGATATGGAGGGTTGGGGATGGGAATACCTCTAAGTTACTGTAACACAGGGAAAAAATATTTTTTAAAGTAAACATTTGCTTACAGGAGTTGGGGAGTCTGATGTTGAAAGGTGTGGGTAGCAGGCGGGTTTGCTCCCGGCCCGCAGCAACACAGCGGGGCTGGGTGCTCCGGCAGCACGTCCCGCACTGCCACTGCCGGCAGCAGAACTTCGGACGCTCCTTTCTGCTACTCTGGATGTGGACAGGAGATGTGTGAAATAAGAAAAATAAGAAAAACAAGATCCTCCAAGCCAGCTGGCACAGAGCACAGAATAAACACCTGGGGATGCTGACAGCCCTTTGCAAGACCCCATCCCCTGCGTGCCAGCGGGTCCAGAGCTGTCCCTGACCTGGCAGAGGCCAAACTGGTTTGGCCAGCTGGTTTCATTTGGCCCGTGGGAGAGCGAGTGGCGCAGCCAGCTGTCATGATAACAAATGCTTTGGAAAGAGTCTTTCTTCAAACAAATAAAAAACACTGTATAAAAAAGCATTGTGCCATTCCCTGAATTAACAGTTTCAGGCAACTCCATCCCAGTTTCTGTCAAGTGATGTCTGTTTATACGTAACCACTTTGGACAGGCTTTTAAATGTGATTAATACATAGCTTGTTTCCTTTTTTTTTAAGTAAGAAAGGTGCACTGTCTATACTGCAAGTACATTTCAATGTGTGCTAAAAAAAAATTGAAAATAAAATCAAATCAGTTTAAAACAAATACATTTAGAAGTTAAAACTGAGTAGAGAAAAAAGCAGGTTCTGGACTGGAAACTTCACAATCTCACTTTCCACAGACAATTAGAGGAAAAACTAATTACAGGGTTTGCATAATCTGACCAAAACCGGAGTCCTGTTAAACCACAGCCCCACCACCCACATTGCGAATACACCCAGTAAACATCCGAGCAGCTCCGTGCTGTTTGGTGGGTGACGGGAGATCCAAAGTACTCTGCACATCCCAGGCCTGGCATGGACTGGAGACTTACTGCTGCAATAACACCTCCAGAAAAATTAAGTATCCTGGATTATGCTCAATATATTAAAGATATATATAATATATTTTATATATACTTAAAATAAACCAAAGATTCATTTAAAAGTTGAAATAAGTTAAAGATTTAACAATTTAAATTATTAAAATAATAATTTAAAGATATATATAAATTAAGTAATTTAAAGAGATATATATCTGTAATTTATTAAAGATAACCACTTACACTGATACTGCAAAGGGCAAAGACGTACCCTCAGCCCCCACTCTGCCCGTGCACCCCGCGCTCAGCCCCGCCGGTCACCAGCCGCCGCGAGCTCACCAGCACACCTCGGCACAGGCACCACGGGGGACACCATTTAAGCCCATCAATAAAGCAAGACTTGGTGCTACATCCCAAACAGTATCATCCAGTGTTTATTATATTGCAAGAAAAACATGCCAGGTGACAAACGGCATGAGAGCTATTACAGCGGCATGCAAATGCTGAAGGAGAAGACCAGATTGTACCAGGCTGCGGACGGATCACCTTCTCCCCTGCCCGAGGCAAGGACCCGAGCCAAAATACTGCATCACAGCTTTTGGAAGGAGCCGTGCTTCAATACTTTATTTCAAAAAGGCTGAAGCAACTTTGAAAAGTGAACCCCCATGCTGCTGGGGTATTGCTGGGGCAAAGAAGTCACACCATGGCACTATGAACGTGCATTTAATTTTACTTATGTGTGCAATTGCTTAAAAACCAGTGAGTCCAGTCAAAAGACTAAAATGAAGCACATACACAGCCACCCATGGAATGAGGGCCATCTGGTAGCTAGAGAGACAAACTGCGAGAGAAACCCTGTTTCCGCAGCCACTGCTCCAGAGGGATGTGTGAAGCCGGGCTGGGGGGGAGCAAGCAGGGGCGAAGAGACGCCCCCTTCGCTGTGCCCGGGGGCAGCCCTGGAGACGCAGCAGGATACATTTAGAGAAGAGTTAGGAGACATTTTAGTGCCTTCCTGAAGACAAGGCTTCGGAGCGGGTGCGCTGGATCAGTGGCTGGAAGTGCCCGTGTCCCGGGTGTTCCCCGGGATGAGGCACAGGCGGGCACCGGAGCCCTGCAGAAGGCAGCTCTGTGCCAGGGTGAAGGACACCCACAGCAAACCCGGGCCCTGCTGCTGTCAGAGCGCGCCTGACAGAGCCGGGCCCATAGCAGCTGCCTCCCCCAGCTAACGCGAGACCTCTCGCATCTGTTGTATCAGGCACGATGGAACAAAGGGCATCCATTCACGTTTGTGAGCGGTGCAGAAAGCGAGGGCCGGGCTGTCAGCAGGTTTAAGTACACCGTGTGCGCCTGGAGGGGCCATCAACCACCTCGCCTCCCCCCAGGAGCGGCCTCCAAGGCGTTGATCGGAAGAGAATGGTGGATGCTCTCCCGATTCCTTTCTGTACTAGAGTTGCACAAGACCAAATGCAATTCTCAGTTTTGAGCAACGCCTAAGTATATGAGATATTTTTATTGCCATGCTTGCTCCAGTGATGGCCATCCCAGGCAAGGCCAGGGACACCTAGAGGGGTCTGAAGAGGGAACTCCAGCAGCTCCCCAAACCAAAGGAAAAAGCCAGCAGGCAGCAAACGCAGGCGAGGCCCCGGGGTATGGCAGGAACAAGTACAGCACAAGGATGGGGACTGCTACAGGACAGACTTGAGCAGGGTGGAGTGAAGGACAGGCTGGGTGTGCAGGTTGTGAGGAGCTGCAGCTCCAGGAATCACCTCCAAAGACCCCTCCCCAGCCCACTGAGATGAACAAGTGCTTCTGACATCAAAAACCACCAATACCAGACATGGGGAGGGGATGCTCTTGACAGTTACCATCTCTGGGTTGGTGTGCTGCGGGGACTTACCTTCCACCACCCACCACAACGCCTGGTGAACCTCCTGGAGGTGCAGTGGGCCCCTGACTTATTACAGGCTGCCCTGGGTCACTGGCCTCCAGCAGGCAAGGGTCCAGCTGGCTACCAAGGGCACTGCCAGATCTAGCTGAGTGCTCGCAGGACAGTTTGGGCCAGCTAAGGGGGGGATGGAGGAGTTCCCAGCGGGACACACAGGTACTAGGTGGCCAAATCCTACTGCAAACCGCCACCAAGGAGAGAGATTATAAACAAAGAAAAAGAACTTAAGTTCAACCAAATTGGCAGAAAAAGAAAACCAAAAAGCATAGTCCAATTCCACAGCTAGAGGCAAAAATCCACATCAGTCCTTTGCAAATAATGAAGAAAATGCATCTCACACCATTGCAAGTCTACCCAGCAAGAGGCACTGGGACACTGGTAAGCTGGTACCTCAGCCCCACAGCTGAGGTAGGCACTGCAAATGGAAACCTTCGTCAAGGTGTCAAAGACCAAAAGCAGAACATAGTCCCCCCAAATCACCGCTTTGTGCCCAACACAAAGTCAGTTCTCAGCTGCCAGAGCTGGTGGAGTTCAGAGCTCAGCTTTTGCTGGAGGTAACCTCAGACAAGGTAACAATCAGGGTCCACCAACTTCGCAGACAACTCCATTAATTTCAGTGTGATTAGACCAAAGCAGCCAAGCGGTAACAGGCAAGAGAAGGTCAGACAAAAGCAGGTTTACTGGGCAACAGGAGTTACACAGACACAAGGCTCTCAGGTTTACTCGACCCAACAGCTGTATCCAGGTTTTTTTGATTTGTTTTGTTTAAAAACATTAAATAGGAGGTTCAAGCTGACATAGCACAAAGCTAATGAAACACAGTTAACTATAAAAAGGAAATAATCTGATAAACCTAGGGCAGGAAAGTCCTTGGCAGCCGCTGTGTCTCAGGTTTCAGCGGGGCTTCCAGTGGGAGCCATGTTTGGGAAAACATCTGCTGGTTTCCATGGCTGTGTGCCGGAGCTGGCCGGCTCCAGGTGCAGCACCGTGCTGGGAACCACCTTCTGCGAACAAGCCCAGGGAGGCTGGAGGAGCCGGCGGGGGCCACTGGCAGCGCCCGGGATCAGACCTATAACCCTGCCGGCACCTCCGGGGACACGCTGGTCCCCGGCTCCGCTGCCCCAGCTCCCGGGGTCTATGCAGGGGAGAACTGGCACGGCCGTGTCGTGCCCTGTTCACGCTCCACCTGCTGCCACCCAGCACGTTTATGCTATGGCTTAAACTTTTGCCAGACATTTTGTTTTAGGAAAAAAAAGTTTTTGAGGGAAAAAAAAAAAAAAAAAAAAGGCACTGAGGTTACGGCCAAGTTTTTCAGGGCTACCTGCACGGCTCGTGGGCCGGGGGTTATTCCGTCTGCCTGAAGCTGCTGCATGCTGTAGTTTTAGTTTGAACTTTACTGACTACATATGAAAAGAATCCAATGTTGTTTTTAACATGCACATTTTAATGAAGCAAACATTTCTATTTAATAAGTTATAAGATACAATTTTACAATCCTGCATTTTATTCCAGTTTATTTTGTTTTTACTTCCTAGTTTACAATGTCGTGAGCATTTCACATTAAGGCACAAAAAAAGCACAGTAAAAAAACCCCAACCTTCCTTTATTTCCCCAATGACTGTGCTGGAAGTAGTGCATCCACACGTAACTACAGAACCGCAAGCGTGAACTTCTCCCTAGGGACAGACAGTGACATTTCAACAGGTTTTCAAGAAATTCTACCTTCTCCTAATCACAGAGTTAAAGCTCATTTGGAGAGTTTACTAAAGCCCCAGCAGCTGACAGCAATTCAGATACACACTCGGGAAGTAGCATGGAGTAATCCGGGACAAACAGACAAGTTATCATGGAAGTTTTCACTCCCTGACCCCCAGCAGGGATGCCTTGTGCAGCGCGAAGGGGATTTCAGGAGAGATGAGCGTGCTTCAGGCACGTCCTTGGACTGAGATATAATAAAATGACTTGCACCAAAGACAGATTTGTTGATTGGTATTGCTATTACTGGTAAATTTGCACACCCGCCCTCCCTCCCGCTCCATACCCGACCACAGATGTGGGGTCCCATCCCCAGGCTGGCTTCTTTGCACCATCTCAGCTACTTGCCTGGCCCACAGCCTCTAGAGAAACCGCTGGTCATCTTCCCAATACACCGCTGCGCTCTGACCTGCATCAGTCTTGGGTCACACAGGTGAGAGCTACGCCTGGCTCGGCAAGTTTAGGGGCTTTATTTAACCCAGCCAAACTGGGGGTTCTTAAAATAAATCAAAAAGAGTGTGGGGAGTCACCTGTAAAATTACAGAAATCTCACCAGAATCCCAAGCTAATTAAAAACCACATTGCTAGCATCATGGCCAAAAAGCTACCTGTCTAGATTTACAAAGCGTTAACACAGAAAGGCTGAAAGCTTCCAGGAAGTCATTTTCAGTCTGCTTTTGGTTTGCTCTAAAACCATTAGCAAAGCATTTTCAAAAACATTTTAAATTTGAGTGGAAAGCCACTTTTAGTAGCTTTTTATAATGTTAAGCGTTAAAATTGATCAAGTATACAAAGGCACCTATTATAGTACCAGTTTTACCTCATTTCTTTACAGAAAAGAATTTGAACTGGGGACAGCCCAAGTCATATTCCATAACTAAAACGTAAAGTCTCCAGTCAAATAAAATCAGTAGTTAAGATACCCAATTACAAAGACAAATTCCAGTTTTCAATTAACATCTAAAGTCTTCAACATCCACAAGGGAAATTAGTGTCTAGTTATCCACATGATTCTCCAAACATTAACAGTGACCCGGACAGTACTGCAAAGGTACAATTTGAGGAGGACATTAAATAGATTGACATTAGGTTGGTAAGTAGAACAGAAGTGAAATGCTTGTAAAAAATAAAGTTACAGAGTTTACTTCTCGCTGTATTGAAATGTGAGCCGTGTGTATCTAGATACTGCATTTTGCAACAGGACTGCACCCAGTATAACTCTACATCTGAATTGCAAACGCAACAATCAACTCTGACGCTGGACGAGTTTAAGGAACGGTGACGTGGAAGGGACTCCCGGGGATGTGCTCGTCACCCCACTTCACCGCCAGAATATAGTCACCCCTTTCCTTGACAACATACGTTACGTTGTACTGATGGCTGCCTAGATGCTTGATGGATACCTCTTCGCACGGTATTGTAGGTCCATGGACGCCAACTAACAACATATTTGAACCTACAGCAAAATAACAGACTGTTAGCATTCCTAAGCTTAAAAAACCAAGCATAGTTGTACCATAATATATTAGCTCCATAACACAAGGATTTTGTTATTTTAATTCTCAGAGTGGTACTCTGAGGTTCGGCTAAGCTAATTTGGTATAAGAAGGAATTTTATTTAAAAAAGCCTTCAACCTCATACAGGCAAGGGTTTATTTGTGCATTTTGCCAGACCTGACAGGCTACCACTATCTAACTAGGGCACAGGAGACATTAACACTGCTCGTGAAAGCCAGCAGGCACTGCTTTTCAAGTACTTCGTTAGAAGTTAATAGCAGAGACCAGTGAACACGGCTGGCCTGTAATCCACCCACCGCAAAGCTCCCAGATGATGACGACCAGCGCTCAAGGCTTACGGGAACACCTTGCATTACATGCTACAATGCGCCATGAGGGTTACTTAAGTTCAGCAACCTGTTTGTTCTCATGCCATAACCCTGTGGTTTCTTTCAGGTACATCTGGCTCAGATAAAGCCATTCGGAGAGGAACTGGCATCTTTACAGCCTCTCTATTAGGACTGATTTGGCGAGCACCGTGTAGCATTTAGAGTTTTTCTTTTTTTCTTCTGGTTTCTTTAGGTTGTTTTATAGCTCTCAAGCTCTGAATTTTAACTTTGCAAGTTGGTTTAGGGCAAAAAATGTACAGCTAAACCACCCTGGTTCCTGTACCCATACCTGCTTTGCTGCAGTCCACAGAGAAGGAGCTTTTCTGACCCACAAAAGCCTTTGAGAGTCCTGCTCCCCGGGAAACCACTTTGCTAGCATCCGAGGTGGATTTGGGAATGGCGCTATAGCAAGTTTCAGTCGACGACCTTGTCACCGACTCTACCAGGATGGAGGAAGTTTCGTTGGCGCTGCCTGGGCTAACCAGTCGCTGTCCTGGAAACAGAAAAGACTTCTGACATTCAGATTCACCCCATCTGAAAGGCATTTACAAGGAGGTTTCGAAACCCTCCTAATGACTAGCATGCATTCTGCACCCAAAATGCATTTTCGGAGAGGAGCGATTTCCTACTTGGGTTTTTAAGGCAACATCTTCCAGCAACACTGGCAACAATCCCACCCCAGAGCCCTTGAGTGGTTAAAGGACCACAGGAACTTCAGGATTCATTAAGCAAAGCTGGCCGCTTAAGAAGAGTTAATTGTGCTCCAATCACCAAATGCCAAAAATTACTCGAGTTGGCAGAAAAGCAGGTGCAATTTTGCAATAACCCATTTTGAAAGCAGAGCATGTCCCAGCCTGGGGGAGCGCAGGCCCTACCGTCCGCTCCCAAGAACATCACCGTGCCATGGGCACCAGGAGAGGGTTCGCTAGCTCAGGGGCAGCCACAGAGATGAACTCCAGTCTGTGCTTAAACACAGCATTGAAGAGAGAAAGAGCTTCCTAAACCAGCCTTCCTCACATCACCTAAAAGCCTTCCAGACATTACTAACCTTCGGTTAGGTGACACCTGCACCAAAATGAGACCAACAGGGACATTAATTACGCTACAGGCAACCAGGTTTCAGGCTTTAGGGGGGAAAATGCGTAAATAAGTCATATTTCCCTACTGCCAGTGCAAACCTAGCTCTAGGTCAGGATTTAATATTCCCCCATGAAGTTGTTTTATAGCTCTGAGTCAAGCTGGCAAGCTCCCTGACTAATGCTCCTGTAGCCTCTCCTGAGATCCCTCATCTAGGCTTTGGAGGCGATAGGGAGAAACATCTCACTTCTCGTGTTTTTGGGCATCTAGACCTGAATGCCGCACTATCTCGGAGGGACATACGTGCTGAATGACACAAACTACTTCAGGCACACAGTAAATACTGGTTAGCTTTTTACCTGTAACCTTTGCCTTGAAGGGGCTGCCCACTATGTGGTTAGGTCCACCATATTTAACTCCAATTAAATAGTTTCCTGGAGCCATGGGTGTGTACATGACTTTGTAACCTTCTGGAGTTTCCTGGCAGTCCATTTTCACCTTTGATGGCCCTTCAATTGTAACAGAGAGGGTACCTGGACCAGCCTTGGTCGTGTTAATGAAAAACTCCGACTGCAATCCTAGAAAGACGTAGCACAGTAAGACACACTCTTCCTTACACCCGATGTTACAAAAGCAGCCTGTTATTAAATAGGAATGGGTAATCTGGTGCAAGACGAGGGAGGGACAGCACACCTCCCCCCTCGCATGGGTCAGCCCCGACTGGGGGCTCTGCACCCCCGCATCTCCCCGCCGGCACCCGGCTCCCTCCTCCGCTCACGTTGTGTGACTGTGCAGCGGGCGGGAAAAGGGGTCATGAGAGCCCTTTAGGACCAAAATGGAAGGATTTTGGCATCAAAAGACTGCCTTAGAGAGAAAACTCTTAGAACAAGAGCCTTTCTACTGGGCGTCAGAGCCCGCGCCGACACAGCCTCCCGCATGGCTGAACTCGGGAAAGGTCGGAGCCATCTCACTGCCTGGACCGTAAATCAGCAGTAAAGAGCCCACAAGAAAGCAAGAGAGACGAGGGGCGGGAGATCTCCTGGAGGAGAGGGGTGTTTGAACTGCTTGGCAACAGCACTCCAAGCAGTTTGTGGAAACAAAAGCTTGTTTAATTACAGCATCTGGTTAACACAGCTGAATTATTGCTGCTAATACTAAGCCAATGACACAATGCCAGCAACAGAAGAAAAAATTAAGCAAGGCATTCAGCGCCCAAATAATTTACTGTCAAACTCTAGCTTCAAGTATTTATGATCTTTGGGCTGTTCTACCAGACACTGCTGAGAAGGAATAAAGTGCCTGAGCTCAATCAAACCAGGACGGTTACGGGAAAGTTTACTACAGCTGCGACTGAAACATGCAAGCGTGGCTGATAAACTGGGGAGAAGTTCCTAGCCTCTCCACACAAGAGGCTGCTGTGTCGCAACGCTGGAAGAACCCGGCTCCCACAGAGGATTGTATCATCCCATTGTAAATCTCACTGGCACCGCCTGCCTGGGAGGTAAGGCGGTCAGCTTGCAATATGCACCGCTCAACCAGAGGAAAATTAATTTCCAAAGCCAGCAAGCTTCACAGCTTCTCGCTGAAGACTTCTTGCTCCGAAGTCACTGCTTTTTCCCTGTGCCCCAAATGAAGGCTCGCATTGTTGGAGGCTGCAGACGTGCACCCCTCCTGGGGGGATGTTTCAGGTGCTCAGCCACCGGCTATTGAAACCTCTACACTAGATCATTGTTCGGAAACGCTGCTCAGCAGCTCCCAGGGCACTGAGCTTTTGGCAGTGGCCAGGATTCAACAAGGGGGCACAGAGTAACTTCGCTGAAGTTAAACAGTCTATTTAGATTAAAAACAACCCCAAGCACCTTTATAGATGGAGAAAAATTCCCCTGTCCCTGATGCATCAGTGGCTAGTATTAATGAGTGCTTTTGTTTCCACCTATTAAAGCAGCACAGGCTGTAATTTTTTTTTTTTTTTTTTTAACATACTATATCCACATGTTTCCAAAACCAACTGCTTGGTTTCTCCAGAACAGCAGAAGCTTTGATTGAATAACTGCAGTATTTTTTTTTCCAGGGAGAAAAAAGGTATGAAAGGGAATCCACGAAAGACAGCAGTAGATAGGATAAGAGGAACTAGCTATTACCTTGCATATCAAAAGGAAAAAAAAACCCACCAGTTTTACTCTGCTATTCACCTGTGTGTGTGGCCCAAGAAAGCACACAATTAAATAAATCCAAGTGCATATCCTGGAATGTTTTCATACTTTCTTACTAAAACCATAAATCGTATAAATGAAAAAAAAAACCAAAACCCTAAACTCTACATTCTTGACTTGAGAACTATCAGATGGGGCAGCCACAGCAGATAACTAGGTGTCAGATTTCCAAGAAGAGTCAGCCTTCACGCTGCATCTGAAGCACGTATAGCACACTGCAAACGCAACAACCCACCATACTCCCTAGAGTTTACACATCATATGCATTTAACTTGAAATGTCTTAGAGGTGCAAGCACCGAAGAAAAGGTAACTGGGTACACCCTCATGCCCACTTAATTAACAGGGGTATGCAAGTTAAACAAGACTCCTTCAACTAGACAGCCAACTCAGTATCTGCATTCACAAAAGCCTCCGGCCTTTGCAGATGTCATGTTCATGTGTGGAACGGAGCCAAAGCATCTCCAGAGCTCCAAGGGACCACCGATGTGGAGCTAAGCTAACCGGAGTTGTAGCCCAGCTGCTAACCAGTTCAAGTGAACCTGTGCTGCAGTTGCTGGTTTACAGAGGTTTTAAGTTCATTAAGGCTCAGTATAGCCTGCAGACTCGCTTATCGTGGTTATAAGACTTGAGGAGCATGCGAGAAAGCAAAATTAGCCTGCGCCCAGGTCAGCAGAGAACGTGGGTTAGTTCAGCTGCCTTAGCACGGAAAGTCAGGTAAAAATAAGCTTAGGAACAGCTTCTGTCTCTCTCAGAAAGCCAAAGTGCAAACAGGTCTGTATCAGAGCTGTAAAAGAAGGGTTACCCGTGGTACCGCTCTCCAGGCCGGATCCGTACGCCGTGACGAGTGCGGGATTGCCCGCCTGCCCAGGCTCGCCCACGCGCACTTTGAAAGGGCTGCCCACGACATGGCTTCCGTTGAACTTCACGTCAATTGAGTGGATGCCATTTTCATGGGGGATGAACCGAACGGCATACTTATCTGCAAGAGAGAAGTGGCTTTTCTGATATATCAGAAAGAACAATAAAACAGCAATTAAACCCAACGCAGGGCTGGTTAGCAACCCAAGCAAGGCTTCTGTAATGCTTCAACATATTTTGGTCCCAGCTTAAACAAACTCAGCTACACAAGCTGCTAAGCTCATATTTAAGTAGGAAAACACTGTATTTATCGCAGGAGGTGTCAGGAGTTGCATTTTCACCTTGTCTACTAGGACCTGATCTCAGCTGTCATCTAGTCTTCAGGGTGAGTTTTAGGGTTATTTGCCTGACACGTGCACTAAACATGACAGCTTAATCACAGCCCAACCTGTCAGCAGTCGAGGGAGCAGTGCAGAAGAAAAGCAGCTGGCAAGAACAAGCCAAATCTTACCAGCGGGCTGAGCGTGCCGCTTTGACACTACAGACACCGCACCTTTATTTAATAAAATCATTTAGCAACTTGCTGATATTTAACATTTTTGATTGCGTGTTAACCCAGAGGAGAGACTGATCTTCCCCAGCTGGACAGCTGCTGTCTGTCCATACTGCAGACCATAACTCATTCAGACTTCAAGTGAAAAAGAAAAGCTCATTGCTGAAACAGGTGTTGAGCTTTCTGTAGTGTTTGCTCACATTCAGCTTCCTTGACATTTCGTATGATGGAGTGAGTGCAAGTTAAAAAATAAACTATTAGTCAAAGATGGAAGCAGAGCTTTGAAAAATAAACTTCTTCCCTGGCTAAATTCAACACCCACATCATATTTCATTTATGCCTAGTATCACTGTACCTTCACTGGCAAGCCAAGACTTAAATATCTGTATCTTACACAAGTCAGGGCTCAGTCATTTCATGAGCTATCTAGGAAAAGCATGGACATAACGCTGACCGAACAACTCTTGACACCAAGAAGTCATTCTCCAAGCCAGGTGCTTGTCCCTTGGGTACACTGTTCACAAGCCAAAGGGACTAAACCCCCTCGCTATGGGGCAGCGAGTGTGTTTTGGAAGTCACCCAGTTTGTTTTGACCAACATAAAGCCATGCTCACCTGGCTCCAGCTCAGACACGTGGCACTCTTCTACAGCTCCAGAGGGGCTGTGGACTTTAGCATCGATCTTGCCCTTTGCCCCATTCAGCCTTATCGCAAAGGATGCTGGCTGATTAACTTTTAATCCAGACTCCTGAGAATGCAACAGTCAGATTATCAAATTTAAACTTCTTGTTTCAGACAGCACAAGATTTGTGGCAGGGAAATAACCACTTCAGCACAATTTTTTTTTTTTTTTAGATTTCAACAAAAGGCGTAAAGTTGTGACTTGCATTAAGTCTCATATCAGAAGCTCTCTCCCTCTTAGGGGGTGGCTGATCTAGGAGTCACCCACATTGGCTAGGCTGATATTTCCCATGGTAACAGACCGTTTTTGGAAGCCAGACGACTCTGTCAGATCAGGCAGAGGCAGGTTTATGAGACTAGTCACCCGTTATCACTGAGGTCAGCCCCTGGTATTCAGGCTCTTGATTTAAAGGATGTTTAAGCTATAGCTCCATTTTCATCCCGTTCATTCATTCCAGATTCATTCAGGTGAAAAGCCTCTGATAATCCAGTTGTCTGAAAGAGTAATATGCATGTTTATATTTGCCACAAGAGGCTGCATTTAGAACGCCACCACAAGACGTCTTAACATGAGAAAGTAATTTAAAACACGAAACCAGATGTTGCCGTGCTCTCAGGCCACCAGTGGAAGGCAAGGCAGCTCAGCATCCGTGCTGCAACGGTCCTCAACCAGAGCAGCCCATGCAGCTACCCGGCAGTAATATTTTATGCTGAACATACTTTACCTGGTTTTGTTTTCAACTAAATCCTGAAGAGAGAAATAAATGCAACTGAGTAGAACTGAGGTACCACGTATAAAGCAAATCCCTGATGCTGGTTTAGCGGAGGCTGATGCTGCACACTGTGCTCCGTTACTGAATACTCAGCTTTATCTGCCTCTCCAGGACTTAATTGAAGTGAGTATTCCTGTCAAAGAGTCTTTAAATGAAACACAAGTGAAACATCAATACCACGTCGACTAATTAACGCCCTTGTAACTCCTGGTTAGAAGAGATACTATCGGGTCAGGCTGTCATGATTCATTTACACAGCCAAGGTGGAGGAGTCCCATAGCCTAGGCAAACTCCTGGGGATCACAGCTGGGACATATCCAAAAAAAAGCCCCAACTGAAGTACTAATTGCTTATCACAACTCAATGAGGGCTGAGGTATAGTATATTTAGACACAGATTCTCAGTCTCACGTCCAGTTTCTGCCTTTGGAGACTTAAGTCAGGCCTTAAATGTTACTTGTATTTTAATGCATGTAACCACACACATACAAAAATGATATGGTGAGGTTAACAGATGAGCCCAGACCAACTACAAAGCTGTGATTCACTCTGAGATTCGCTACTGTTCATGAATCATCTGAGCTGCGACTGTGTGGTTTCGTGACGTCAGCCAGAGCAAACCTGTGCTCTGACCTCATAGCGGGGCCCCCTCCACCTGCCCACGCGAATGCTCCAGGAAGGCTGCAGCAACACGCCAACGTGCAGCCCTACGCTGCCTCGCCCATGGACACCCAGCTCTTCAGCCTGGGCCAACCGAGTAAGCTGGTACCAGCATGATCGCTGGTGGTTCACGTCCATGTTTCAGTTCTTCTTGGCCTTCCCCTAGCTAATGGGGTGGAAAGCAAGTTTTAGCTCCTCCAATGCTATTTCTAGAGCCTCTTATTCTTAATGCCCAAGTGTTACCACCTGTAATACACTCAGTTGAGCCTTCTGCCTTCAAATTCTGGCTAGCCAGAGCTGGGCCAGCTCTATCGGCCCACATTACCGGCTGCCAAAAACCTCTCTGTGGCTGCAAGCTGAGCTTGAAAACAAGCACTAACCAAGGCAAGGCTATTACTAAGAAGAAAGGACAACCATTTTGGTCTCAGAGAACAAGGACGAAATCAGTCTGTGTGGCAAGTTGTGGAGATGTTTCCTTATGTCTCACCTGAAGGCTAGTGACAGTGAGCCTGCGAGCATCATCGGAGGGGGCGATGACGGGAACCAGGTAGGGGCTTTCAGGAATGTGCTCGTCATTGAACTTTATGGACACCTCATAGTTGCCTGCAGGGAGAAAAGAAGCAGTGAGTGTCCTTAGTTTCTTGGAAAGTAGCATTCAGTGTTATTTCAGTATGATTTGGTCTTGGTACATACCTGGCTCTTGAACTATGTATGATACACCACAAGATCCATCTTTATGGTCCTCAAAGGCGATTTCTGCTTTACTGGGGCCTTCTACAGCAATAGACAGTCCTCCAGCTCCAGCTTCCCGTGTCCATATACTGAACTCAGCTGGCGAAGCACACAAGAGCACACACACGAGTAAGTTTGTTGCTGCTGGGTTGCAGCTTCTTCCTAACAGACCGTGCAGCATCCCATACTTATGTGTATGAGGAATGGTACCTCGTCCCATCACTCGGGTGATAACACTTAGCAGTTTCTCCCAGAGACTCCTATTAGCCTTGAATTAGCCTATCAGGCCTCTATAACACACCTTACAACCTCAAGCTCATCCTGTGAGAGCAGTCAGTTTCCAAAGTGTGGATTTCCAGGCTTCTCCATCTGCGTGACACAGCAATATTATTTCTCCATGTTTCTCCTCTGACAATCCCTGGCTTGAGGCGACCCCACGCTGTTACACCAAGCTCTGCTCAAGCTCTCAGAGGAGAGGCCAACAGAAACCAAAGCAGACCCACGCACGGCAGGCACTGGAGCCTAGCGAGAGCACTCACCTGGGACACCCGTCTCTCCACGCTCCAGCCCTGGGCCTCCAGCTCTCACTTTATGGGCTCCTCCCTCGCCCAGCGGCCCCACGGTGAACTGGAAGGGGCTGCCTGGCACCGGCTGCCCTCTGTATTTGACATCCACAGTGTGGACGCCCATTTCTTGTGGCACAAAGCGGACGCAATAGGTGTTTTTGTCAGCTTCTACGATTTCGGCATCAAAGTTTCTTCCAGAGGGACTAGTTACCTGGGCTGTCATATCCCCACAATCAATTTCTAACAAGGAGAGAATAAAAAATGCAGATTAGAAAGTGACAAAGGGTTTTAGTATTTTGTTTCTGGAAGCAGGACCTGAGCTCAAGTGATTACACAGTACCAATGACAGACGAGTTTGCAGGCTCAGCTAGATGCGTGCTGCTGAGCAGCAAGTCCGGCCAGTTACAGCTCACCAGGTGCCATGGAGGCAGATGAAGAGGCTGCATAAGTGCAGCCAGCGAAGTCTGGCCTACGTGATTCACATTTGCCCGACAACAGTACAAACACTTAACAGCCAACATGATGATCTTAAAACCCTGGAGACAGGGTGAGCTGTGCAGCCCATTTTCCAGCCTGCTGTACAAGAATAGATTAAGGCCTCCCTGATATTTATTTCTCCGTATGTTGATCATGGCTATGCGTATTTTTAACCGTTCACAGAGACCACGCTACTAGTGTTTCTTCCCTAAACTCTTAATATGAGGATGTCTTAACAACACTGAAGTTCCTATTTCCACTGCTTCAGGTACACCCATGCTATACAAGTGCAAGTTATGGTTATGGGGATAAGGACATTGCTTACCTGGAATTTTTAAGTTCAGATCACATATGCTTCCTACTGTTGCAACAGAGGGAGCCCGCCTTGTTCGTGTGATGCTCTCCTTAACTCTTCCTTCACCGCTTATCTTCACAGTAAATGGGCTGCCTGTAAGTACCACAGCAAGTCACTTCTCTGCTCATTACGCACTGGTTCGAGGGGAGGAGTGGAAGCTTCCTTGTAGTGGATCGTAAGGGAAGTTTTAGAGCCAGCTAACAGTCAGGTCCAAGTGAAATACACCCATGTAACCAAAACAGTTTTGGATGCTCGGTGGTTGTGGAGGGTACTGGTAGGACCTCCTTGAATCTTTGGGACTTGCAGTCCGAGCCAGATCACACAGCCCACCCATAGTTCCAGTGCACTGGCCCGCTAGGTAAGACTTCTGTTGTACTAACCAAAAAGTTGCCCAACACTTCTGCTTACCTGGAATATGTTCATCCGCAAATTTAGTGGACACAATGTACACGCCAGGTACAGTTGGAAAATAGGACACTTTGCAAGTTCCATCTTCTAAGTCTTCAGTTTGGATATCTACTTTGCTGGGTCCTTCAACTGCCAGTGAGATCCCACCATAACCTACAATACAGCTAGGTTAGCCTCAAATTTCCATAGTGCTATTATAAGTTTGACATAGAAGTAGTCCAAACCCATATCAGTAGCTAGTCAGTAGGTTTGTATCATAACGGGCACATGGGAGTTCCATGATGCCTTAATGACATTTTTGTAGTCCTAATCAGTCAGATGTTCAAGGCACAGCATGCATTCGGCTCCGAAAATGCTCTGACCATATCCCATTTACTTCACTAATGTTGAAAAGTTAGCTTCAAAGACTGTGGCCAAGGCTCCACATTAAACCAACAGGGAAATATCTGCCTCATTTCCTTCTCGCTGTACACAACAATACTAGAACCAGCAACATCAAATGAAAGAAAAGCTTCATCAGTGCCTCAGTGACAGTCGCTGTTGGCTGTAACAGAAGACATCAGCCAAGACAATGCAAAGCATTTTAGAAGTTAATAGCATTGTCTGTAGTTAATAACTGACAATAATGACCGTGCATGCTTAATACACTATTTGCATCTGCTGCTTTGCAGCTTTTGACCTGGTGGTCGCATGCTGAGGGAGGCAATGCTCTCATTTAGAGAGGATACATACCTCACAGCATCTCACAGTCCCTTTGCGATGGAACTAACCTGCGTCTCTTGTGTCTACAATGAAGTCACACATTTCAAAGGTTCGTCCTTCTACCAAGCCACGTCCAAAAACTCTTGCTCGTGTGGCATCTCCTATCTCAGACTGGACCACCATGATTGTTACAGGGCTGTTTGGTACATGGCTCCCATTTTTCTTGATGCTAACCAGATGTTCTCCTACTTCCCGTGGAATGAAGGAGATGCCTACAAAGCAGAGAAATGTGACAAACTTATTCACTTTTTATGCATGTTATACTTGATTTAAATGCCTTAATCACACCAAGAAATGAAATACTGAAAGAGTAGTCTCTTTACACATGTTGAAGTGTTGCTCTCAAATGGGCCACAAAGCCATTCACATCTCCTGACAAAAAGCACTTCAATCACAACCTGGCACGTCACATGCAAGCTAACACAAGAGGTCATTCTTCATACTCTTCTATCTTTGGCCAACTGTACCAAACAATATCAACCACTTGCTTTGACAACAGTCTTCTGGGAAGGAGCAGAGAAGTCAGTCATTTTACATAGCAAAGCAAACTGGAGTAGAGGCTACTGTACTACTCTCTCAGATCAAGACTGTCAGAGCTTACCAATATGGTTATTGGGTAGCCTCTTCAGAAGACAAGGCTCATCACGACCTGATGGGGCTTTAATGCTGGCTGTTAGGAGACTCAGATCAGTCTCATTGATGTCCAACAAGAAGTCAGCAGCAGAACCAAGCTTAACCTGGGACCGTCTTCTGTTATCATCTGAATATATAAAGAGAAACGAGTCAGAAAATATTACAAGGTTAAGTGCAGAACAAGTCGGAGAACTTCATGTTCCTGCCACAAACCAGGTCCCCCATGCTATCAGAGGTTAATTTTCATTATGAAGTGCTTCCAGAAGTCTAAACTTTATACCTGTGATCTTGGCTGTGAATGGACTGCCCGGGATGTGCTTGTCGTTGTACTTGACCAGGATGCTGTAGTTCCCAGGTAGAGTAGGCAGGTACGTGACTGTGCACGTCCCGTCTTTGTTATCAATGCAGCTGATCTCTGCTTTTGAAGGTCCTTCAATAGCCAAGTCCAGCCCACCTAGGAAACAAGGAGAAGAGCATTTCTGTAAATCTTCGTGCACATCAAGTCCAAAGATTTGGTCCAAAGAGGAAGATCCAGTATTTGGTACTGAAAATGCAGCTTAGATGCACGTTTTCAAAGGCCAGCAGAAAAAAAAGAGGTCAGGCCAATCCACTAAGACCACAGCTCTATTCAGGCTGTTAGATTTACCTAACAGTGATTCCACATCCAGTCATCATCCACTAGATCTAAGATGCCTTCAGTTAATTTTTAATTAAATGAATCATTTGCACCCTGTACACACGGTACATCTACTCCTCTCAGTAGAAAGTAGTAAGACAGTTTTACTGCAAGTTACAGCTTGATGAAATCTGTTTCACCTGATATTTGCACAAGTCATTTGTATCGTACCAGAGATTCACAGTTGGACAGGTGAATGCAAATCAACGCCGATGCGCGTTACATTTCCAAGAAGTTCCTAGCTTAGGGTAGGATGGGTTTAAAGAACAGACTTACCCTCTCCTGCGTCTTCCGTGACAATGGTGAAAGTTGCTGGTTTATTGGCAACCCCATAAATGAGGCCAGGCCCATAAGCAGACACACTGCCACTGTTTGGATAATTCACATAGAACTGCAGTGGGCTCTCTAAAGGAAAAAAAAAAAAAGAGAGTGGCCTGGACTACAAGAACAAAACAGATATCAAGCTGCTCTCACCTAACAGGATCTTATTCTTACACTTACTGATACCCGTGTTCTTCAATGCCATTCTCACTACTTGATGTTTGAAGAACCTTTACGCGGCTGTAATGCACTTAAAAAACCGAGTAAGCCTCCCCTTTCATCTTCAAAAGATACTTCTCCACAATTTGTTCCATATTCAGTCATGACAAAGTAAGTGTTACTCAAATTACCAGAGATAAGCTTCAATGATGTTGTAAAGAGTCTTATTCATTACAACTTTATTTTTAGCACATTAAATCAGAACATGACTCAGAAGCAGGCTTTCAGTTCAGGCACAGATCCTGAATTGTGGTAGCTCAGAATTAGGAACTAGCACAGCACATTGTCTGACTCAATGAACCTGAACTAGCAAATTTGAAGGGTATCCAAAAACATATTTGCCAGACTCAGATTAGCTAAGCTGGTGCACAAGAACGAAAAGCACAGTCACCAACAGCCAATAAAGGTTTCAAAAAAAGGCACAGACAGCTCTTAAGTCCAAACCTAGATTTTGCAGCTGAGACAATAGCAAGTTTGATTCATGATAGCCTTCAAGAAGGAAACATTATGGCACATCATCCTTCTGTCCAGGCACAGGGTAGTGGTCTTACTGAACTGATACATCCAACAGTTTGGCACTTACGCAGGTGCTATATCCATACAAAGTGCCAAAGATATTGAAGTAGCACCATGCATCACATTAACGAGCTCCCTGCTTCGGCCAAAGTTATCTTGTGTTTCTCTACACCAACAGGACCAGCAGCCCAGTTCAGGCAGTGTTGAAGGTATTTTGTCTCATGTCTACACATCCTTCTACGGATCTGCCCCTTTTCGCCCCAGCCCGACGCAGCCGGCATGCCTGGAGAACCGCAGGACAGCCCCAGCCTCCAGGCTGGGGAGCTGGTGAAGTAAGGACAAAAGAGGAGAAGAGAAAGGGAATGAAAGACAGTGGTTTCTGTTTGTTAAGAAGCAGCCAGGAAGAAAGAAAGATTACAGCATAGTGTGCAAGTGTGTTTTATTTTATTGCAATGAGATGGAAAGAGTAACTGCAGTGTTTTAGCCACTTAGTCCTCCCCACAGATTGGAGATTTTAAGCCAATGAAGTTTTAAGGATAAACATACACTGTAACCACTAGTTTTGTTGAGCACCACGGCAGTAAATTTCAATCTGAAAAAAATGGTAGTTAGAAAATTGTATGTTTCTTCTTCATAATAAAATGCCACAAAAGCTAGTTTCCAAAACCAAAATCCATTTTAAGCCTGGCTGGTACTATTAAACCACAATGGAAGCTCACATGTGCCGGCACTTACTGCTTTGCTTTAGTTGCTCTCTGGACTGCCTGCAGATGAACTGCTACTGATCGGGGAGACGTCCGGGCAGTTCTTACTGCAGTGTATACAACTAAGCTATAGAAACCTCACCAGGGAGCAGATGCATCAGCGGGACACTGCACTTGGATTTGTGTCGCCTGCTTTGTCAAACTCACCTGGGATATGCTTTCCCATATATTTTATGTGCATTTCATGCAGCCCGACCTCAGTAGGAGCATATCTCACTGTTACTGTGCCGTCTTTGTTATCCACAATATCTGGCGTATCCATCTTTCCAGAGGGCATGTGTACTTCACCTACAAAAAGCCACCATGGGAGTTACAGAAGGAGAAGCTGCCTGTTTCCCCTCTCCCACCCACAAAGAATTGTCTAGCCATTTTAAACAAGCATTTTAAATTGTTAAATTCCTTACCCACAGGCACAAATAGGAGACTAATGGGAACACTAACCAGACATGTTTTCTACTTAAACTACATGAATACAACACAGTGGTAGACATCTGGCAAACAGTCCTGTGACCTTACAAACTCTACAGGCAGGGCTGTTTGCCTCAGCCACTGAAATTTCCATGGCAAGCCTCAGGACAGGCACGGATCTACCTCGTCGCAAGACGCTCCCTCTCCTGCAGCTCTTTTAAAAAGGAAAGATTGACTGTCCCTTCAGCAGGGACAAACCAGGGCTTGGGGTGGGATTGCTGAGCTAGAGCGCAGGAGGGGACACAGCCCGTGTGTGCAGGAGCTTAGTGCAACCGGGGTGTGCTCCTCTCAGCTGCCAGACCTATGGAAGAGGGGTCGCCGGCTTTGGAGAAGGTATGTGACAGGAATGCAGGATTAAACTGTTTCGCAGCATCTGCACAAACTAAATAACAGAGCTTATCAAGGATTCACGTAGCTGCTCCAGAGGGGAAAAAGCAGCAACAGGTCCTGCAGTGCAGTAGCTCACAGCCTAGCACTGAGGGCCACGGCAGCACCAAGAATCCCTTCATTTAACTCAAACCATCAGCGGGGCGTACCCGGCTCACCCTCAGCGGGTGCCACTTGATGTGAAATTAAACAACTAAGTTGCTGGCAGGATGCAATCCTCCCCCACACGCTGTGGTCTAGACCACCCAGACTGTTAGCTGCAAATGTATAAACATGTTAACAAAAAGCAAAACCTCCCCGAAAGGCTGCGTGTATTCCAGGTACCTGTTATTTCTCCTTTCCTTACGGCAAAAGGGATAACCATATCAAAGGGCCTGAATCCCATGCCATTCATGTCTCCAACTGGGACATAAGCTTCTTCCGTGACCTAAAGGAAGCAAAAGGATGGGTCACTTCAAAAAGGACGGTAGACCCAAATGAACACTGAACAACTCCACTGCGAGCACAAGCAGAAGAGAGCGTGCGGTGATTATCGCAGCCAGCCACAGGACCAGGCTTAACCAGAGCAGTGTCCGGCCAAGCTCTCCTTCATAACACCACCACACCGCAGAGCAGAGCCAATCAAACACGGTGTGAATGGAAGACATGCTGGAAAAAAGTTAGAGATAAAAATGGAACACAAAGGGATGGAAGACAATGTAGCACACGCAAGACCCAAAGTGGCTCCATCTGAAAGGATTTAGTTACTTAAGGCCTGGAAGAGAAAGTGATTTTTGAATGGGACAGAGTGATTGCAACACAAAATGGACAAAAGAAACAAGTTTCACAATGCGACTCTGGACTCAAGACACTGTGCTGTTTTACTGAGAAAACAAAGCGATGCACTCAGGTTGCTTTTGCCAACAGTAGACATTGCAGAAGTAGAAGCTGTAGGTGTAATAATCCTCTTCGTGTTTAAATGAGAGTTTATTTGGAGACTCCCTTCAAGCAGCAAAGAAAAAACAAGGTCTGATCCCAAGAACAATTGATCAAACAGAAAGAATGAACACAATGACCACAGCGATTCAAGCAGTCCCAAGAAGCAGGCTGTCATCTGAAATGAAACACAGATGGGGGAAAAACAGCTGAAAAATGTAAAAATTGTGTACCCAAGGGTGGAATCCGGGGGGGGAGGTGCCCACTGGCTCCTGCAACCGCACGGCAGCATCATCTGCATCTACAGCCTGGGCAGGGGTAAAGGCAGGTTAGGTGTTATTCTGGCACAGAGGCATTCCCAGATTTCGCAGTACAGAACACACTGCTCCTTCCAGCTCCTCAACACCTTCCTCCCACCGCGCAGCCCTCCCAGTCCTCTTGCCATCGCAAGGACCTGGATCCAACCAGGGGAGCTGGGAAACTGCCTGTATCCGCAGGCATTGGGCACTGGGGGAAGCCACCAGCAGCACAGCAAAGGGACAAAGCCGATATGTGCCGTTGTTGGGAGCCTGGGAGGGAAACTAGAAAGCAGTGCCTGAACACTGGTGGAACTGAATTTCAGTTTATGGGACTGGGGCAGGGAGGGAAGTGAAAGGTTTAGACCCAAGATGCAAGTCCCCAAGCGCTGCGCAGCACGGTGTGCGAGCTGGGAGGCAGGGGAGCCTCCCACCGTGGGAAGGCTGCTCCCAGCTCATGCACTTGGGTGAATGACCCAGCCCACGTCCAGTCATAGCTGCAAAGCTATTCTTCTGATTCATAGCTGGGATAGCGTTGTCAAGACACCGAATGTGTTTTCCCCCGGCGCAGCCTCCCTTCCCACCAGGCATGCCAAGAGGATGACTTGCAAATTCCCATCTGCCCCACGTAACCCAGCAAGAGTGGCTGGGGCTGACACCCACGCACGCAGCTCCACCGGGCTCAGCCGCCCCAGCTCCTCCTGCCCGTTTACACCACCGCAAACCACCCTAACAAAATAACCCACAGGAAACTTATGCATGGAAAGACTCCACTAAGAAAACCAACGCAAAACAGAAATACTGCTGTTTCACTGTTCTCTGTCCCCAGCCGAGACACCCAAGTCAAACACGTACTGCATCAGTCAGCTGGAAGTGGGAATTTTGGCTGGCCAGGAGTGGGCTCCCTGACCTCGAGAGGCATTTCCTGCGGTAAGCTTTGCACGGCAACCAAGGGAGTTGTTTTTCTCGTGGAAATCTTCAGAGACACCGGTAGCGATCTGCCAGAGTGGCAGGTAGGAAGAGCCAGTGTGCCCGGCCACGAGGACTCACCCGCCGGCTCCGGCCAAACTCGGCACAAGTACGGCCGTATGGTTTCACGGACTGAGGTGCACCGGAGGCCACCTCGACTGAGATTACAAAACCAAGACTTGTTTTGCCAACACAGAGCCGTTCTTCACGTGGAGGGCTTCTGTGAGCCCTGCGAGGCATCTAGTCTGCTCCTCAGGGAGGCTGGGGTTTTGTTTGCTTTTTAAACCTAAATGTGCTGAAGTACTGCACGTTGGAAGGAACATAATTAGAAGTAGGGGGATTTGGCTATAAGCGTTTAACTAGCACTTGCAGATCATTTTTAAGTGTGAGCTAACAGCCTGCTTCCCTGGGATCTGTCAGCAGACTGTTCCTTATTTTGGGGTCAACATCATAAAGAGTGAGAGATGGACAAGTCAGAACACCGTATCTGACAACGGCTGAAGTAATTAGTCGAAGAAGCCGATTACAACCACCCTTATATCATTTAAAAAAAGAACTACATGGTCAGGAAATGAAAAATGAATTTGTTCAGAGAAGCCAAGTCTTCATCCTCTAATGGCTTCTATCCCTCTTCACTTAACTGTATTGCCTGCTTAAAATAAGCTCTGCAAGTAACAAGGACTCATTAATTCCTGCTAGTCTAATAAATGCCTAAACAAACATTTACACACAGAGTTAACCTATCACTAAATAAAACATGGCAGCAGGAATCCGAGTGGGAGGTATTTTCGGAGCAGAGCTGGCTTACCATGACGGTGAAAGGACTGTTGGGAATGTCCACCCCACCAAAGCGGACATAAATCACATAGGTTCCTGGTTTGGCGGCGGTGTAGAAGATATCATAAGTCCCGTCCTCGTTTTCAACAACATCTGCTTCCGCTTCTGTCCCATCTGGCGTCAGGACGGTGCACGTCACTTTTCCCTTCCCTGCTGATTTGGCATCTACCACAAAACCAACCTCCTCACCAGTCTTCACAGTGGGTGCAATTCCAGGACCTACAAGGCAATTTTCGTTACAGAAAGCGTTCAGAAGACAGTTTTCCCAGGCAGGCCGCCTGCGAGGCGCCTGGGAAGCACGGCACCAAAACGCTGGTCCCGGGGACCCACAGACGTGGTTTTGGGAGCAGCTGTACAACGAGGGACATTCATAGTGTTGGTCAGCACAGCGGCATGCAAGAGCTGGCCACCAGCTTTCCTTCTCCTCTGCAATCAGAGAGGCTGGATGAGAACAGAGGGGAAAAAAAGCTAAGTTTGAAGAAAGCAATGCCTTAACCCATACTCTTATCATCATATTCCTTTATGCAGAGCCAAAGGCACTATCTTCTGCCCCAGCCAGCAACTCGGCTGTCACTGCTTTAACACAAACATCCCTGTGTAAGCAGCCATAAAAGGGCACGGTAGCAGCCATGGCCATGTTTCCTCCTACATTACCCACAAATTATTTTCCACTGTTCTGCCACACATCCCAAAAGAAGAAAATCATGAAACAATGCCCAAATTGTAGCAATCAGATCCAGCCTGAAGAACACTGTGTTTAAATGAGAACTATTAAGACTTATTGGCAGTACATATTTAATACTCTCGCTTTTGACCAGCACTTGTTACCAGGTAAATGGCTCATTTTCAAGTGGCAACAAACCTGCCGTTTTAATACCTTGACGGTATTCCAGCATCTACTCCTACAGCGATTGTATTTCAGCTTTACAGCAGAGAGTCAGAGGCACTTCTTGGAAAGAGGAAATTTAAGCTGGCATCTGAGAGTAATCTCCTTCACAGTTACTTTGAATAGTTAGCGACTTGAGTTACTTGGAAGAGTATCAGATTCAGCCATTAATGCCTCTTTTAAACAAATCTTGAAGCAAAGGGGATACTTGCTGCTCTGTGTTTTCCATTGTGCCAGGAATATATTTCTGTTTAAGCAGGCCTGAAAGCAGCCAGCTGCCGGACAGGCACCGGGTACGCTCTAACTGCAGGATGCAGGTCAGCACAATGCCCAGACACTCCCACAGATTAAGTTTCTCTGTTCAATTTGGTCTTGCCTCATTTATTTATTTATTTATTTTAAAATCAGAGGATTTAACATTCAGTGGCATTCTTGTAACTAGTTTCTGTCACTTCTGCTCCCTGCCACAGCCTCCGGCTGGCTGGGAGGTGGCAGCGTGCCGCGGTGGCCAGCCCAAAGCCGCAATGACCACCCATCCTGAGAACGGGTAAGGGTCGAAGCTGTAAGTGTGCTCCTACAGCAACAAATTTGGACTCCCTCCCCTACACCACGGCACTGATTTTTGAGGCAACAATTTTTTTTGAGTTGTAGTAACGTCTTATCTTTAGGTTCTCTCCTTCCACCCACGCCTTCCAAAAGTCTGTTCAGACCCTGGCCAACCTTGACCAGACAGAAAAGCAGCAGAAATCTCCACTAATAACACCCAGCCTGAACAGGCTTTGCTAATGCAGAAGCACATGGCCAGCTATTCACATCCTCAGAATTAATTCTGTTCTTGCTCAGAAGGAAAAGCTTCTTGCAACACTCGCAGTGCAAGGAGCACGATGCAGTGAACATGTGCGGAGGTGTTATTTTTAAATCAACCTCACTGCTGTTCTTAGCAGGATTTATCTAGGCCAAAATAAGCATCAGACTTCAGTTGCATCTGGCTCTTTGTAACAACCCAGGCAGTTTGAAAGATTTTGCTAAAGACTGCAAGAGATTCCTGCTCACCCACAGGGTGGACGCTTCTTTATCTTTAGGAAAACCCCTCTTGTAAGAGAAGCCAAATTACACAAGTCTCTAGCATCTTCTACACCCACTGCATCAACTGTACCACACTCAGAAGGCAGCTTTACACCAAGTACAAACAACAGCGACAGAGAAGAGCCAACACTCACCTGTGGCCAAACACTTGCTGGCATCCCCAGCTGGAGATGCCCGGATCCGATAGGGAGAGGACGGGATATCATCTCCACCATACTTCACACCAATTGTATAGCGACCCGTTTTGTCAGGGACATAGGTGACTGTGTAAGTGCCATCCTTGTTGTCATGAATGTCCACTCTCTTGGGTTTGCCCTCTTGGTCCTGAGGAATGCAGACCAGAAGATTTAGGCACTATGAAGTTAGTTATGAATTCCTTTAGCAGGGCAGCAAATCTGTTCACAACCATATTTAGATAGTCTCAAACAGATACAGAACTGCATCTTTTTGAGGGTTAAATATATTTCACTCACGGACTAGTACCAGGAATAGATTATTAGGAGCAAAAAAGTATCAAACCAAACAGTCACTGCTATCATTAACTACCCTTTGTTTGATACGAGAATGTTTGTAAGATGCAGCAAGACATTTTAATGAACTTTATATTAATATTAATTGTAAGAAGTTTTAGGCTTCACTGTCGTATCGCTGGTGGAAATGAAGAAGACTTCCCAGGTCCCTGAGGCACAGATTGGGAGCCAGACTGTGCAGTTCTGTCCTGACAAAGCACTGAGTAGCTTTGGCCAGCTGCTCCCCGAAAGATTTGAGGTCAGGGGGAAGCATTACTGGAGTCTACCGTCAACCCTCCTGGATGAGGCATCCAGCTCCTGACACCCTGCAAGGTCTACAGTTAAAAGCAGGTTTATGTAGTCCCTTCAAATACCATTTCTACACTGAATACAAGAATTATAGAGATGCATAAACAATAGGGATCGAAGCTTCAGCATCAAGCTTTCATATCGACAACCAAGATCAGCACTGTGCATAATGTTTCCAACAGAGCTACTCCCAGCCTCAGCTTTCAGTGCAACTCATCAGCTGCAAAGCATGAAGTATTTTATAAAGTCTTCCAGGCCTCCTTACAGGGAACCGCATGTTAATCCCATTCTGTATTTTATGACTTCACACTGCCTGGTGTACAATATAAGCTACAAAGGACACGAGATTTTAGGTACAGCACTTCTTTCAAGGAAGGCTTGTCAAATGTTTCACATTCAACAGCTCAGAACAAGAAGCAAACAAATGCTGTGAGGAGGATCACCTATGCACTCACACCGTGCAGGACTTGTGGAACTTGATCTTCAAAGCCACGGCCAGGCTGGGAGCTCTGATAAGCATTTTGGATCCTTTAAGAGCACACTTGCATGCCAGAATAAAGGTAACTGCTTTGCTGCACCTGAGCAGACAGCGGGGCAGCACAGGAGCAAGATTGCAGAAGGGCAAGTACAACCAGCCATGCCATGACCTAGGCATGCCAGAGCTGAGAAATGGGCTTTATTGCCCACTAACCAGAGATCTTTTTGCTGAGGCCAGAGAGTTCAGGCACCAGGAATTTCAGGAAGAGCAATAACAAAGTCAAATAAAAACATTCCTATAGTATCTCCTTAAGCAGCTTATAACTTTTGGCAACCTTGAGGGAGACTTTTTTGTTAATTTATCATCATGTAATGCTCAGTGTGGATGTTATTTCATGGCCTTGCTGAACGACGCTGCCAGAAGGCTGTCTCCATTTTGAATTCCAGCATTTTCATAATCTTACAAGAAACTAGTTATCTCATTTTGGGCATCTGCAGAGTGTAAGGTTAACCAAGAGCCAAATATAACATGGGTGATGAGACAAAAGTCTTATAAAAGCAGCCTCAAGAGCTTCACAAACGGAGAGTGCAAGACTTTCCTGTACAAGAGCTTAAGGTCCAGCCTGCAGCCCAGTCTCCAGGACACTGGGTATGTCAGGTACAGCTGTGGACGCTTCCAATAGGAGCCACTCGTGCCCACCTAGAACAACGTGTTTCCACTCCTGCTTGGTTTTGTAGTTACTTACAGTGATCTGTACAGCCAGAAGTCCCTGCCCGGCATCCTTAGCATCCACAGCAAACTCCACAGGCAGGCTGGCTGGTATGCCGTAGGAACTGAGACCTGGTCCGCTCGCCGTCACTTTACTGGCATCATACGTAGGAAGCACCTTCACCTTGAAGGGACTTAAAGGGAAACCCATTATTGCCCCCTCCTCCTAAGTCAATGGCTGATAGTTACTGCAGTACATGCGGAGGTGTGGATACACCTCCCCTACGGCGTCTCTGCTGTAGGTGCAGCAGGCTCAAACCACCGCTGAATCCTGAAGTCCTGCAAGGAGCTGCACTGGTTAAGTTGAAAGGACCACAGCTAGTCCTTAAACAGTGCTCATGTGCTAGGAGAGCACGATCAGGTCATTACATCTTCAGTTCATCTTCATCACCTTACCTGCGAGGAATCTCTTCATCAGCGTATTTGACAGAGATCATATAGGGTCCCTCCTGAGTAGGGGTGTACACCACCGTGTGGGTTCCATCTCCGTTGTCTACTACATTAACAGGCTCCACAACTCCTAAAAAAGCAACAGACAATTTCCTTATCTGTGCTATTAAAACTCAATTCCTCACCAGCCATTTACTGCACAAAGCTCCAAGAGGCACTGCTCATTTACAGTTTGCAACAAGCTAAATTTCTTAATTTCTTTTTTTTTTTTTTTAATGAAGACAATAGGCATGGATCAGTGATCGGTTTCCCTTATTTTGTATTCAAGAGCCATTGACTTGAGATAGATTTGTTATCCACTGCTCTCTGCGCTCCCATCTTCTCACTGTAAACAAAAGCTAGCATGAAAATACTGGAGAAATATCTGCCTTTCTGTACAGTCCAGGTCAAAAGCAATTGCTCAAAATACACTGAAGATCTTTCGAGACAGAATGAGTTATGGTTATAATTGCCTGAACTGTCATTTAAAAGATTATATACTGTTACTGGGATTCACTGCACAGAATTGAGCCCTAAAGCCAGTTGGTGCGTAGCATTCACCAAGTCTTTCACCATCAGGTATTTGGAAAGGCAGGCTCGCTGCCTAGGCAGGAAAGCCCTGCAAAATGCCAAAGTCCTAAAAAAGCAGGATCAATTATTTCAATTAGCATTAAGCTAAATCTACAGCAGATTACGTGACATATCAGTTCAGATCAACACACAAAGCAGTCTACAATTACAAGTTGGCTTTGAAACACAGGATTAGCAGTAAAGCGAGCGCAAAAGAAACGTATAATTGCCATGCAAAGCCTAAAAGCAACACCGTTGGTTCCCACTCCCTCCTCCAGGTGATTCTTGCTGTTGCCAATTGGATTTCCAAGAGCCAAAATTGCCAGTAGTTAGTGAGAGCTCAAACCTGTCTCAGTGTCACCCTTTGGATCACCTTTAAAGAAATCCGAAATCGCTTTCAATGGGGAGCGCCATCCCTGGGAATCCGTCTCATCCACTAAAGCTAAAATTAAAGAAGGGTTACCTGAGGGGCACCCACATCAGCATGACCTGACGCTTGAGTGGGGAAGCAGCTCTCGCCTCCTAGCAAGGTGGGACTTGCAGCCAGAAGGTACTCGCTGTGAGATACTGTGTCACCGAGACACAGCTTCCTAGGTTAATGCAAACATCATTAACGCTATCACTTGAGGGCCTTGCTGCTCTCTGGGGAGACCACTGAGGGGTTCCACCACGTTTCAGCGACTCCTGCAACCCAGTGACATGGGTTTCCCAAGTCACCATTCACATGTGAGACTCTGGATTTACTTTTTGATGTCTAAATCTAAACCACAATTGTTCATCAGTGATGGTTACTCACATCACTTCTCCCAGCTCTGAAGATTAGGATAAAGACATCAAAGACACTGCCCAAAGCAGCACTACCTAGGACACAGTTCTCCTCCTTTTACAGCATGACACATGGGTCAGCTGTCAAGGTGCACACGCTGGGTGAACAGGAACAGAGGGAAATGCTCATTCAAGTCGTATCACCACCTTTGCAAGCAGGGCCAGGACCATGTTACCCACACAAACACAGAGATGGAGGCACAGCTGGATGGAGTACTTCGGTTCTTACCTCTGGGTCCTGCCACCACCACCTCAAGGGGTGCTACTCCTGCCTTGCTGGTGTCCACAGTGAAGGACTGTGGGATTTTGGCTCGAACAGCTGTTCCCAGACCTGGTCCTGCTAACTTCACCTTGCTGGGATCCACAACATCCTTCACAGGAACCTTGAAAGGACTGCCTGGAAGTTAACGCAGCAAATGTTGAACACCACAGAGTTAACAGTTACAGGAAACCAAAGGTCTTTTTCCCTACTTTTCCTTGGGCTTTTTTATTACTAGCCCTCAACCTCAGGCAGGAATGACAACCCCACAGCCTCCACGCTACTTCTCTGCTTCTGCAAAACCCAGAAGTGTAATGATGGTGCTTCTACATTTTCACTGTCTACTCAACAATTCAGTTGTGATCCATCTGCTTCTCACGCCTCAGAAAAAACATGCATGCAAGAAACCAGAAGTGCAAACAAAACGTCATGCAGGCACTTGTTTCCTTCATATTTTACGAAGTTCAGTATGTTGACAAATAAAATGGGACCAATGGGAAAGAATCGGCTCACTCACAATGTCCAGGAAAGAATACCTAGATGTATGCTGTATGACAGCATGTAAGGACTTGAACATTGCATCAAAATGTGTCTGGCATTTAGGAGCATTTAATTCTTGGTATCAAGCAAAATATCCTTCTTTTAATCGTGAACTGCTGGATGCCAGATGTACCTGGAACATTCCTTAAACCTACTTCACTTCAGCTTAACGTCCAGTGCAAATGCATACGCAGGTAAATGCCTGGTTTAGGAAACAGTTACTATGCTTTCTGCAGTGACCAACACATGCAGTGTTTAATATAATCCCCATGACAAGCTCACCCATTAGACCATCTTACTGCAGAATAGAGTCTTGAAGGCATCCACATACCAAAGGACTATTTTCTTGACCTCATGCATCACGCACCACTTGTGCATAATACCAGTTATTTGTCAAGGGCTAGCGTCCCTTTCCCTGTCCCACCCTTCTGTACCTGCTCTTTTGTTCCCCCTCGCGGGTGCTACAGTCTCAATGAGGCTCCTCCACATCCCCACAGAGGCCATTTCAGAAATGAGAAGAGACTGCAGCCCTTCCTCAAAACTAACGCAGCACAGCACAAAGCACTCCACACTTCCCTGCCAGGCGTGAGGAACAAACACCACTGCTGTTTCTGCCTGAATTCCCAGGAAAAGCAGAAAGTCAAAACCTCAACATCCCCCAGCAGGAGTGAGATGCAGCCAAGGCACCGAGTCCTTATCTCAACGCCTTTCCTCTTCTGAAAGCCACTGTGCAAGAGCTCTTACCAGGAATATGCTCTCCCCCATACGTGATGTTAACATCGTAGTCTCCTGGAACATAAGGAACATACTCGGCGCTGCAGCTCCCATCCTTGTTATCTTTACAGCTAATTTTAGACTCTGAAGGTCCTTCAACAGTTATTCCAAGGCCACCAATTCCTGCCCCTCTGCAAGACAGAAACGCACATTGTTAGAATTGCTTGCTTCTAACAGCAGCTTCATAGCCTTCGCATGCTCTGGCAGTAACCTGACTTCTGATGTCCAGCCTTCAGCACGCTCTGGCACGCAAAGCCGTTCAGTATAACCTCACTCGCATTTTCCTAGAATTTTATCCTCAACCACTACCAACGCCTCATCTCCGCAGAGCAGAGTGCCCAGTACACGATGAGGTAGCACACACAGTAATCAGAAGGACAGAGCTTGGCCTTTTTATAAATGTTTGTACTGGGTTTAGCATCCTGCATCGCACAGCCCACTACACTCCTCCCTCCCTCAGATACTCCTTAAGGATCAAGTAGGCCCAGTTACCTGGTGACAACTGAAAAGGCGTTTGGCTGATTTGTGAAAGCTTCTTTGAGTCCGGGTCCTTGTGCCTTCACACGTGATGGATGGCAGCCCTCTGTCACGTTCACTCTGAAGGGACTGTTTGGCACAGGTACGCCATCGTACGTTACGCTGACTGTGTGCGGACCTGTTAAGAGGAGGAAAACACATCCTGAATTCCCTAAATATTCTCATCACTTAACATCACTTCTACAAGATGCTACAGACGTAAATGTCAGTATATGGGTAAGAGCTTCCTCCTGCATGTCACAAGACTTCACTAGTGTTTCATAACCAAGATGCCATCTACGCGCTGTTCTTCTGAAGCCAAGTCACTGTAAAAGTCAGTTCTTCAAGTTAAAATAGAGCTACTTCCAGCAGAATTAGCTCCTCTACTGGCAAAAATCTTGCTAAGATGCCAACAAGTTACTGGCAGACCTTAGGAGTTTGCCAAATGAAAGTGTCAGAAGAGCTGCTTGCTCTTAGTTTTCCCCTCAAGTAAAAAAAAAAAAAAAAAAANAAAAAAAAAAAAAAAAAAAACCCACAAAAAAACAGAGGTTACCCTTTTCAAACGGCGTGTACTCTACTGAATACGTTCCATCGGCATTGTCCTGCATGAGACAGTCTGTGGGAGAGCCGGATGGACTCGTGATCTGCGTCCTGATGTGGTCACCACCAGCCTTCGTTAGAGGTCGAGCATCCACAGTGAATTCAGTTGTAGCTTCTCGGAAGACATCTGCAGGATACGTTTTGAAGAGTCACTTCAAGAACTGCAATTATTTCTAACGATAAAACATTTTGTGAACCAGCATGATAAACAACTCATTTGGGAACATTACGCAACACCCCCGTCTGAGGGTCACCATGGGAACACACAAGGCTATTTCAACTTTTAATGCTCAGAATACTCTGTGCAGGATAAAGACCCGCAAGTCCTACAAGCTCTGATAACAACAGTTATTCTCACCTTTCCCTTCCACTCCTGGCCCAAACACTTTAACTCTGCTTGTGTCCACAGCTGGCTCCACTTTGACCCGGGCTGGGAATTTAGGCACTTGCTCTCCTCCGTATCTCATCTTGATCGTGTACATGCCAGCCGAGAGCGGCACATACGTTACGACATAGGTCCCGTCTTTGTTATCATCGATCTGCACCTCAGCTTTGGAACCAGCATCCGACACCATGTCCACCCGCAGGTCCCCAGGACCTGCTTCTGTGCAGTCAACGTTCAGCAGCCCTGCCTCACCTACTTTACCACGTTCCAGACCCGGGCCTGTGGCAATGACTTTAGAGACATCAAATGGCATTTCTATGTCTGCCTTAAACGGCGAACCAGGAATGTGAACTTCTTCAAAGAGGATGTTTACGAAATACTCTCCAGGCTTCGTAGGCAGGTAGGAAACGGAGCAGGTTCCATCGCCGTTGTCCGAGCACTCAATTTTAGCTTCACACGGGCCTTCTACCGTCAAACCCAAACCTCCAGTTCCTGCCCCTTTGGTATCTATTGTGAATTGGGCCGGTTTTCCAACAAGGCCCCCTCGAAGACCCGGACCATGAGCTTTTACCTAGAAGAGAATATGCAGTTGAGCTAAACTCATTTTTTCAAGTTATTGCCAGCACAGACTGCCTAGTTAGACTTGTTTGTATATGGGACTCGATTAACAAGCTCTTAAAAATACACAGAAAGCAACATCTCCTTTGCCAGTCCTCCCAGTTTTATCATAAAGTATCTCTCCTCCAAAGAGGTTTCTAGGCAAGGATATTCATACTCTCACCATAGCTGGTTTTATATAGCCATGGGATATAAAAGGTAAAAACGTTAAAATATTTGATAGCTGTACATGCGTTTTTCTTGAAATCTATTTCCTTAGAAAGAAGCATCTCAATTAATACAGTCGAGATACTCATGAGGCCAACTTCTATTAAATTAGGAGCAATATTTGTATTTGCCACACTACGCAGGATGCTTGCAGTATTCTTAATTAGTTCAATGTTTTTTCAAATGCAGTGCTATAGGAATGACTTCCATTAGTCACAGAGTCTGCAAAAGGAACGACTCAGCGCTCCGAGTAGGGATGTTCCCAGGTCTGGTTTGGCCAAAACCAAGCCAAGTCTCATGCAATAACCCACAATTCCATTTTCAGGTATCAATTGCTGTTACAGCCCAAAACCATTCACTTACCTTGGAGGGGTCTGGAGGTAGTGTGGCCTCCACAGTATAGGGGCTCCCTGGGATCGGGTTGCCATCATAACTCACATCCACCACATAGAGTCCTTCTTCCCTTGGGATGTATTTTGCAGTGCTGCACTCCTTACCCAGAACCGGTTCCACCAGACATGGCACAGCTTTCCTCATAGGACTAGAAATATTAACATCCAGTTTACCTTGCCCACCAGCTCCTTTGGTGTCAATTACAAATTCCTGATCCTTCCCTACTTCCACTCCTGAAAAAGACAAAACCCATATTACTACATTAATTACTACATTAAGTACTCAACATCAGACAGTGCTCCAAGAAATCTCTCATGCACATACTACCAAGGGAGCAAGCACTGGCAGAGCCCTGCTCAGTCTGCATCCCTCTGCAAAAGACCCTGCCAAATAAACAAGGGCTTTGGTCAATTGGAGCTACAAAGCTACAGTGCTAAACAAGCCTGTAAGACATGGCCTGACATTATCAGAAGCTCATTTCAAGAACGCAACAATATTTCACAGCCCTGAGTTCTTCCGCTTTTAGGAAACAAAGAGACTGTATGAATGACATTTTGCACTGTAGCAGTTACATATATTTGAACAAACAGCCATTTAGCCCCAAGGAAACCAGATTTCATCAGCAGGTGCCCAGCCTGGTGGAGAGTCCAGCTCTTTTCACCACAAAGGTCTAAACCCCAACACATGCTTTGTCCACACTGCTACGTAATCTTTGCCAAAAAAAACCCCAAAAAATCTAAATTGAAATTCCGTCCTCAAGAGGACCAGCTAAGTCAGAGTGGTCAAGCTATAAAGTTGGAGCTGGCTGATCGCCAACTATAGCGAGTTAAAAAGATTGTTTTGCCCATTTCTGTTCCAGCAGGACATGCTGGCTATCGCCCAGATTCAGGAGACACTTCAGAGGCAGCTATGGGGCTTCCAGCCCAGAGGTACTTACTGTTTTCGAGTCCGTTGACTTTAACTTTGCTTAGGTCTAGCGGAGCAGCAATGCCCACAGTGAAAGGGCTTTTAGGGATAGGATCACCACCATAAGTTACCAAAACCTTCATTGGACCCTAGTTGGAGAATTTACAAGTTAACTCAGTTCCTCACTTCATGCAGACGCACCAACATCCAAGCAGTACATAACCACTTCACCTAATCCATTTTAGCTGACCACAGCCAAACTTACTGGTTTATGGACTCTCAAGCTCTCATCCCACTGCAGCCCTTCAAAGTATTAAATGGGTTTTATTTAATACAGGAAGAGAGAAAAAGACAGTTCTTTCCAACATTTAATTAGGCTATATTCAAGCTGCCTGGCAAAACCTCCGGCTCAGGCTGGCTTCCACCCTCCCGGCGCTCAGACCCGACAGCTGAATGAATGTCCCAGTGCTCCAGACCAGGTATCCCCTTCCACCGCATGGAGAGGCCAGGCCAAAGCCAAGCCTGCAAAGAGGCTGTATTATTACAGCATCTGAAATACCAGGGTTTTAAGCTCTACAAGTCAGAAAGATTAATGCTCTTGTATATTTTGGCTGGAATACCACACAGCCATGGCAAGCTCCAGCCCACGATGTGTGCTCCTTTTATTCTCTCCTACCACAGTCCATATTTTAGCTATATTCACTGTTTGCTTACTTTTCGTTCTTGGCCGGTTCAGCTCCCAAGTGAAATAATCATGGATGTTTCACGCAAGCTAGTGAATAGCTTCCACGATTATTCTTGGTTGTTTTTAGAAAACACACACACGGGTAGCTGTAGCAACACTGCAAGATAGATAAGGCTGAGCAAACAGCATTAAACCAAGGCTCCTCTGCTGCTGACGCGGCCCCTCAGGAATTTAACTACCTAGCCCTTCCTCCCCCGGCTCTGAAGAGTCCAGAGTCTCATTCGTAAGCTACTGCCTATGAACCTGAGAAAGACAGTGTCCAGGAACAGCCTACACACTCACAGCCTGGAGGGACAACAAGGCTACTTTAACTACTGTGCAGTCTATTTTCATCTCCTCTCTTTAACCATTGCTATCTGCGAGCACCTCCTGTAAGCCCACAGCTCCTCCGTGACCCAAGGTACGCCTCCAGATGGAAGGCCCAAGTGGGAAACCTGGTTTGGGCATCCAGGCTTGTTTCACCACTGCTTTCCACGTGAAACATAACAATCTGGTACTGCTCACACACACAGAGCTCAGACAACTTTGCTCCCTTCTGCATACCAACCCTGACTGAAAAAGCAAAAGCTTCTCCAAACAGGCACGCCAGCCACATCCTGAGATCATGCAACTGCTTTATCCAAAAACAAACGCTAGCTCTATGGTGCTTCCAAGAATGCTAATCCAGCATTATCAGATGAATAATGCTGCAGTCCTCCGTATCAGTCCACTTTTATACAGCTACATTCAAGGAAGCTCATGCAGATGACCGAGTAGCTCATCAGAACCAGAGCAGCAAAACACTTTCACCTCAGCGCTACAGCACCTACATTTTCAGAAATACTCATGCATTCTGGCATTGAACCACGCTTTACAAACATGCAAGCACAGCATAAGGAAAAATATTTCTAGTTATTAGCAGCTTCCACTTTCAGCTCTTCAATGGTGTTGCTAGGAAGCATCTGTCTGTGAACCAAAACGAGGTAGGCTGAATTTTTTTCCAACCAAAGGGCAAACCTCAAATACAGACAAATACTTTGATACATTTAATCTGCAGCCCAGCCTCCCTCCTCAGCACTGACTTGTTCACTTTCCTACTGGGGAGCTGCTGCACCATCACCCAAACGCTGTGCTTTTTGTCCCTGCTCTGGTTTGCACTACAGCTCCTCTGACAACAGCAGCTTGTGAGAGGCAGCACACCACAGCCCGGACTTCGCAGGACCGCAGCAGCCCAGAGCAGCTGGTGCAGCAGCCAGCTCCATTTGGGACCCCAGGAAGGTTGGCCATCTTTCCTCTTCGACTGGTAAGGTGTGGAATGACAGACAGTGACAAGCTATCAATAACTACACCAGAAAACTGCATTACTGCTTTCCAATCCCAATTGTCCTGCAGGCTTTAGGGATCCTGGGGAACAGGACACCCTGGCAAGTTTTATCGGCTCGTTCCTCTGTGTACGGGTAACCAGAGGGAGGCGACGGCAACATGAGCCGTTCACTTGTGTATTCCTGCAGGAGTCGGACCTACCTGCTGTATTGGAGTGTACCTAACAGTGTGGGAATAGTCATAGTTGTCAATGATGTCCAGATCTGTCACTGCCTCTCCCGGCACGGGGCTGCTGAACTGCACATCCAGCGGCGCTTTCCCAGCTCCCTTGGTGAACACAGTGAAGTGCGTTGGCTTGCCATTTTCCACTCCTGAAAAAAATGTTAATTCTAATTTATGCAGAGCTTGCACATAGAAACTCTTCCCAAGAAGCAATGGGTACCTATAAAGCCCAGTCAAGCAAAATACCAAGGGAACTGAGTCATTTCCAATAGCCTGGCACCCCACCCTGCTGTATCCAGGACCGCATTGCTACATCCCAGCAATGCTCAGCCTGGCAGGGGCTACCCCGCAACAGCCCCTCACCGTCCAGCACTGGCCACACCATCTCAACCCAGCTCTCACCAGTTTTATTCAGCCCAGGTCCTTCAGCTTTCACTTTGCTGGCATCGTGCGAGGGGTCCACTTTAACTCTGAATGGGCTGGCAGGAATTTCCTGCAACAGAAACACAGCTCTAAACATAACCAGGTCACTCTTCACTAGCTGAAACTTGACAGATAATCATTTCAAGATACTTCTGTTTTAACTACAGCACCACCTTGAGTAAAATTTTGCCTGACTTAAACACTCTGCTCTGCCTTACTGAGTAGTAGCATTCAAAGTCTAGGGCAAAGTTAACAGCTAGACAGTTTGCAAGGGCCTCTCTCCCTTTTGTTTTAAGGAAAACTTATTTTTATTCCCATGTTCCTTGGAGAGTCACTTAGGTCTTCCATCCTTTAGAAAGCACTGAGACCACGCTCATTATACCAGCCCAACACATCACGTGCTTGAACTTCAGTGTCTTCAGCCAACCCCTCTCATCTGTGTACCTTCAAGTACTACAAAAGTGTTTTTAGAAACAGTGATCAAACAAAGTGCATGTCAGCTGTAAGCTGCCCCAGCCAGCTATGAACTGGCACGTGCTCTGTGATCAAAGAGCAGATAAACAGACTCTAGAAACATCAGGCTGTAAAACAAAGATTACAAACCTCTCCTGCGAAAAGCACTTTAATGGTGTAGCGCCCAGCGGCAGGTGGTGCGTATTTCACTGTGAACGTATCATTAGCATTGTGGATGATGTCGAAATCTATGTCTTCTTCCTCATCGCTGACCACACGAGCATCACACTTAATTCCAACACTGACATCACCTAGGGAAAGCAGATGGAGTTTTTGCTACTGGACGGTACAGACATTGCTAGCCAAACAGTCAGCACATTCCCATTTCCAGTAGCTGTTCAAGTTACCATGTTAAATGAGGTAACAGATCACATCACAATTCATTGCAATGTTCTGCTTCCCAAGGTTTTTTCCATGAAACAAGGAAAACCAGCATGAAACAGTACAGAATCCTCTCTCTTGCATGACCTGTGGTTCTGATACCACAGCCCAGCCTGCCTTTACCTTCTCCTGCATCTGTGCAGTCAACAGTGAAGTGGGTTGGCTCGTTCGCTTTCAGGCCAGTTCTCTCCACGCCAGGTCCAAACACTCTCACTTTCTGAGGATGACTCCCTTGACCTATAAGGACCTACATGGATTCACAAGGGTCAGAATCACACATCTGTGTCACACTGGTGATCACAGTGAAGTCGGAGCATTGCTTGGGCAGAGGCTACAGGAAAACAGTACCAAAGTAAGAGTGACTTGCCCTGACTCCCCCAGGCTACACCTGGACTGATAGACCACCTCAGACATGTGAGCTTGTGAAAACAGAAAGCTTTTTTCAAGTGGATAGACTCCTAAAATAGGGAGCAGAAGGGCACACCTTGAAGTTCACAGAAGGGTTTCATCATCCGAGTTGTAATGACAAATAGTTGTGAGCATGAATGGCCTACTTGGCTAGAACTAGTTATATCCACCTCTGTACTTACCCTAAATGGGCTATTGGGCACATTGGCTCCTCCCCAGACAACAGAAATTGTATGTTTGATTGGTTTAACTGGCACATAGGAACAGGCAAATGCACCATCAGGCTTGCTCTTTATCTGGATATCGATAGGGTTTCCTTCTCCATCCTAAAAAGCAGTAACATAAGAAGAAGGTTCAGGTACTTTAAAAATGTTTGTATAGTTTGAACAACCCAAGACTGTTCCAAAATGTGTTTGTTTTTTTTTCCCCCAGAAGTGCAGCTCAGAAATACTGAAGAAACATGCAAATTACACTCCTGTAAGTCTTCTTCATCTAACACTTGTTCATTCCTAACACCATCCTACAAGACATATTTTAACAAGCTCGCCTGAAATTCACAGGCTCAGAGACACTTCAGGTGCTTCCAAACGACAACTCCAGGAAATTACAGCTTGCTTTGCTGAGAAGACTCCAAGTAAGGAAGCAAAGCCATGTATTTCATACGCCAGGGAGAAGTCACCTTGTCTTGAGTTAGGTTTGTTGCCTGACTACATTACACAGATCAAAGCACAGAGCTTCAGGAGAATTACACATGCCCAGTATTAAGTGGTGTGTAAGTGAGTAGAAATACTTAAGGCATTTTTCTCAACAGTCTTAAAGCCCTTTTGCTGAAGTTTCACATAGCTGCCTTTGGCTTTTTACCTGTGCGTACATCTTCAGAGGTGCTTTCCCAGCGTCCTTGGTTTCAACTGTGAACTCAGCAGGATTGTTCACTATACAGCCAGTCCTCTCCAAGCCTGGACCATAAGCCTTCACCTAAAAAAACCACCCCAAGACTCTTAGCTTGCAGTTCAGAAAGAGAAGTAAAACTAAGTGTTTTATTTCTAAAGACCTTCCCCTTCCCACAAAACCCATGAAGCATGGGATACAAGTAGAGGCTAATGTGAAAGTTGAGAATTTGGACTAATTCAGCAAGTTTTCATTACATTAAACCAAAACCACAACAGCGTTATTAGAAAAAGCTGAGTAATACCTGGCTGGAGCATGGCAAATTCAGAGCTTTAAGTAGAGGCAGGTTAAGAGTTAAGCCTGTTACCAGAAGCCTTCAGAAACATCTCTACTGTAGATATACCAAAGACGTGTTATGTCATGGGTGAACTCTTATACATCACCTTATCTGGGTTGAAGTCTCCTGAAGCCGGTCGGATGAAGGCCATGTAGGGGCTGTCTTTTATGTCCTCATCATCGCACATGATGTGCACAGCATATTCACCAGGCTCTTTGGGCCAATACTTCACATCACATGAGCCATCGTTCTTGTCATCACACTCAATTTTAGCCTGAGAAGGGCCTTCTATTGCAAAGCCTGAAAAAGGAACAAGTAGGTTCCTTGTGTTAGGTTTGTGGTGGCTGCTAACTTAATACCACTTCCCCAAACTGCTTTTTATTAGCCATAACCACGCCTGATGCTCTCTATCACCCTTCTTCAGCAATACAGGAGACAATCCAACATTCCCTTCTGGATTTTATCCCACAAAACCACAGATTAACACTCTTCATCACGCAAGTTCCTGTCTCTCAGACTTGCCTTTGATACTCTGATATAAAATGTCTTACAGACATGGGTTTTTTACTGCTGGGAAAGCTATTGTTTCTCATGAGTACATTGCTAGTGTTGCAATATATAAATATCTCAAGCAAACTACGTAAAGTAACATACCAAGAGAGCCAACTTCTGTGCCGATGGACTCTACCACAAAGTCGGCCGATTTGCCCACAACCCCCTCATGCAGTCCTGGCCCCCAGGCTCGCACTTTCTGAGGACCTGCTTCATGACCCACTTGAACTTCAAAGGGACTACAAGAGAAAAGCAAAGCATGGGATTAAAAATGAGGACAAATACAGCATCTATGGTTTTCCCCAAGCATTTTAATGAGCCTTTACATTGGAGTTCCCAAAGTAATAGACGCTATCATGTGGTGGCACAGTGCCCAGCAGACCGTCTTTCTAGCAGAGAGGGCATCGAACCCGTCATGGGCTTACATCTTGCACCACAAATCCTGAGTGTCAAATACTCAGCTTGCACTGCTTGCTGTAGTCTTGGACACTAAAATAACAGATCCCCTCAAAAACTCACAGCAACATCCAAGCTGCATGATCCACCAAGTTTAATTGTTTTTTGTATTCTTCATTTTGGGTTTAGCAAGACTGATGCGAATCACCCTTCAAAGCTTTCCCAATATAAGCCTCTGCCACCCTAAAACTGTCATAAACTGTCGATAAACTGTCACAGCAACCGCTTGCCACTAACTTTGTCCCCCCAGTTTTTCTTCAAAGGTCAGCATTGCTTTAAAAGCCCACCAACTACACAACCCATTGAAGGGCACAGAAACTCCAAAAAAGCTACTTCTAACTCACCTTTTTGGGATGTTGTGCCCACCCCATGTAATCGTGACAACGTACTTCCCTGGAGTAGCTGGATAATATTCAAATGCATATACACCATCCATAAAGCCTTTTTGTTTCACCAGCTCCTCCAAGCCCTCTGTTGAAAGATCAGTTCAGCATTAAACTTAACAGCTTCCATCCTGCCTTCAATTACTCAGACAAGTTCATGTTTTCTAGTATTTATTTTAGCTTGCAAGAATAAATTTCTTCCACCAGAAAAAAAGGAGGTCAGGTTATAAGGGAAGTTAGTTCTAGTTGCCCTCTAGGACAAAGACAGCAAACACTTCCAGAAGAAATACAGCAGAAAGTATTTTAAGTTACCAGACTTAATAGGTTCCCTTGTGTTTTATTTTCTTAGTCTGCAGTATGATGCATGTCATATGTTAAAACAAAAAAGCTTAACATTTGTCAGACTTTGCAACCACAAGTATGCAGGGAATGCCTACTTTTCATTTTCTTCAAGATGAAGAATTTAGGGAGAAAAGCTTAATACACTAAAATTTACATCGATACGTCTGTTGCTTCCCCCCGCCCGCCCCCAACCGCATTAAGCCACACAGTCAGAGCACTGTGCATGTGGAGGAGGTGAAGGCAATACAATGCACCTTTTAATACCATCCCAGCCGGGGGGAGGTGACCGGCTCTCGAGTACAACACAACACAAGCACAGCAGCTCCCCGCGAGCAGCAGCACAGCCACCGCTGCTGGCAGCCCCAGCAGCCCCGCTGCACGAGCCAGCGGCACCGGCGCTCCCATCGCCCCAGCCTGCCACGGTCCAGGCAGAGGGCCACATCCAGAGCTCAGGACACAGCAAAGGACCTGGGGATGGATCCTGGCAGGAGGTCTCCATGTCAGCCTACAGGTTCCCTCAACCCTCTCCTCCCCTGCTCATATGCCCGAGCACCCAGGAGTGCTGCTCTAAGCCATTCTGAGCTTTACGAGAACAGGATTTCCACCCTGCCAGAGACCTTGGAGCGTGACTTGCTCCCACAGATCAGATGAAAATGCAATGCGAACCCATAAAGCTCAGAGGCCACGGCAGGCAGACGCGTGGATTTTCTCAGTTTTGCTAACTGATATGCATTAAAAAGTAGATTAGACCTAAAACCAGGTGTAATCTTATGCAGCCCTGCAGATCGAAACCTTCACACTGGACACAAAATACCAGAAAACTCTTCTGAAATTTGGCTTTTTATAGTGACACAAATCCCATCAGTTCCATCAGGCCACCATCTCCTTACTGCTCTTCCTTTCTGGAGTCTCCGCTTCCCCCCCTTCTCCAAAACACATCCACAGCACAAATTCACCCAAACACTTACTTGGTCCCTTTATAGTCACTCCAAGATCTCCGCTCCCCGCTGCTCTCGTATCAACCTTGAAGTCAGCCTTTTCCCTCATGCGGACACCCTTGGGCTGCAGACCTCTACCAGTGGCACGACACGCGTTCGGATTGCAGGCTGCAAGGGAAATTCAGACATCAATACCATCTTTGATTCTCAGCATACACATAGCCTAGCCAGCCTGGAACAACCTTTAGTTTAATGTTGACTCAGGGCAACCACAGCTTAGCTTTCAGCACAAGTTTTAACGTTATAGCATTAAGGCAGGCAGACAAGAGTCTGCCCAGCCGTTCTCTATGTCCCATGGCTTTTGGGCAATAGCGTTCGGTGCAGCCAGGCAACACCGACTCCCTACAAGGGCCATTTTTTAGAATTAAAGCAAACGTTGAAGCTCTGTTGTTTCCAGTTTGATGGCAGTTATCAATACAAAACTTTTACATGGCTATCACGTACAGATATTCACCGTATTAGGCACAATCTTCTTGATGCCTTTCGCGTTGAGAGGCAACACTGCAGCATGGGGTGAGGTTTCCCTTTGCAGATAAGCCCCAGTGAACAGTATTATTGCGCTGTTCTTTCAGAAGCACATGACTGGAATAACTGCTATTAGCAAAGCCGAGTTCTGCACGTGCTTCCTTAAGAGATGTCACATCAAAAGCCCCTGCTTGTTGCAGTTCACACTTTCAGAAGCAAAGTCATCAAGCCCTCTGCAGACCGAAGCAGCCATAGGTAGGGGCAGTAGGTTACATATGGCTGAGCTTAATATTCCTTGACCCCTTTACTCCAAGTACTTCTCCAGGCCTGCAGAGTGGCTACATAAATAAGTAACGTGCACTTATGAAGAGTTTTCGTTACACAATCCCAGCTATCACGTGGTCTTCATCTCCAGAGACCTGAAGGGTTTGAAGAGACTTACAAATAATCACAGCTTCCCAGCAGTGTAAACCCAACATGCATTTCCCCAAAATACGCCGTGCTTACAGCAGGAGCTCAAGTCTGCCAAGCAGCTCGTTAGGTTTTCACTCGTTTCAACAGCTTACAAGTTTTACCCTCACCCCTGCAGCAGCCAACATCGCTCCGCGTCCTACACTGGAGGGTGTAAGCAGAGATCGCATGCCATCTGCTAGCTCTGAAACCTCGGTGGGAGCACACAGGAGCATGCCCAACGTGGAGCGGGAACGGCTCACAAGTGAGGCAGGCAGCTTGTGGTTAAGCCGGTTTCACTGACTGGGTCACACATCGCTTCAGTTCGCTGGCAACTTTCTTCCCCAACTCCAACAAAACCAAAAACGGTTTTGGCCAGGACAAGCTGCAGGCTAGAAGCTTACGAACAGCAAACATGACGGAGCATCCTGCACACCTCTTACCAACTATGAAGCCATTAGCAGTGAAGTCCAAAATTCCACAAATGGAGGGTAGCTCAGGAGAGATGAGCAGAGATCTAAAAGCGTAGGAGCACGTAAGGATGGAACAGAAAGCAAGTTAGGTGTCAGTTAAGGAGGAAAACAGTAAATATAGTAATTTGAGGAACAAAGGTGGAAAATAGCAAGACACTGCATAGCTGCATAAAACACTTCAAAAAAAAATACAAAGGGCAGCTTAACGTTCAGAGGTCTAGGCAGAAAGGAAACTCTAGCAATAAAAGCCATATTACTGGTAGAAAGCACTGTTTTACCCTGTGAATACCCAGGTGACCCACTGAATCAGGTCCAATATGTTGAAAGGTACAGAGAATGTCCAAGACAAGATTCAAGCATATTCTGTCATCACATCCAAGGAGAAAAGTGGCCATCTACATTTAGGTGCATTTTTAAAAAGCATACCCTCTCCGACGAGAACAGTGCAAGGAGTTTTGGGAATTGCCTCCCCAGCAAAAGTCACTTTGACAATGTGAGGACCAGCTTGAACAGGTTTGTAGGTGCACCGGTAGACTTGGTTGCCTTTGTCTTCTACTGCAACTTCAGCAAGGCTTCTCCCCTGAGGATCCTCCACTTCCACGTTCACGTCACCCACACCAGCACCTGCAAAGGAAACAAACCCAGCTGAGCCTTGCCTTCCCCACAGCTACCCACACTGCGTTTAGGATCACAGCCGCCATCCTCTGCTACCATTTCTAGGCACAGCTTCTGCTGACAGCAACCAGACAGTCAAGTGGGGAGGGGACAAGACAGGATGGTGGCATCTCCATGAAGCCATCAAACTGACAGGGCTCTGCTGCTCCATCCACAGGGTTTCACAATAGTATTAGGGTACTGCATACACATACAGCCTGGTTACCCTATCGCTACCACCCTGTAGCACCTCTATCACAGACTAGCCCACAACTTTACCAGTCAGTTCAACCTCTCAAGCTTTGAAGCGGTTTAGATTAAGAGCTTGGACAATGCGCATGCTGGTCTGGACAAGGATCCTTCTCTGCTGGACTATACATATTCACTTTTGTTCAGACACCTGCTCCTCTCACGTTTTATTAACTCATCATGCAACAAAAACAGTTTTCCAGATACTTTCAGAGGCCAGACATGTCTTTACATGATTCACACCACTCCCTCTCCCAATTAGAGGCTGAACATAACACTTCCCCTCACTATAACCACATTTAATTTTATTTCTAAGCACCCTCAGGCAGAACGCAATTTAAAATATGCTACTCAGCATATTTCAGTGTTTAAATACCTCAAGTAACTGCCCTGAGTAGTTTTGCATTGTTCTAAATGAATTAGCATTTGTGGCATCTTATTGACTCATTCCTCTAGGCTACAGCATCGGCCTAATAGCAGGCAACAAGTCACATGATGGAGATGCCCTAATGAAGATAGTAGCCCTCTAATAATTACAATAGAGGTTGAAACCAGTTCGTCATTGAAGTATGAACTCAAAGTAGCACTGCGGCAGATTCTTTCTGTCAAGCTAAATACAGAACACATTAAGTGTTTACAGTTTACTCACTCTTCATCCTTCAGAGGTGGGCATTTCACATTCCTGTTTAAAATTAGTTGGGGGAAGAAACCAGCCAGGAACTTGCCTGCTGCCATTCAGCAAGTTCATGGCAAATTTCTGGGTAATGCTTAGCACCTCCCTGCCCCAGCTCAGCTCCATACTTCAAACATTTCATACACAGCTGAAGCCTCCAGAGCAGCCTGGCTATTAGTTCACCTCTGAACTTGCTGGGGCTGCAAATCCTCATCCACTTTTCAGTTTGTTTATTCCTCCAAGGCTTAGGTTCTCCTCACATTTGAGGAAGTTGCAGGATTTTGGCACTTGTTCATCCTGCTTACCTGCTGTGTAGAGGTCAAAGTAGGTAGGCTTGTTGGCAATGTTCCCTGCCACCTCCAGTCCCGGTCCCTTTGCTGTTACTTTGCTCGCATCTCCCTGGGCTTTGTCAACATTCACTTCAAATGGGCTCTTTGAGATGTGCTGCCCGGCAAACAGGACCGAAACCTAGAGACAGACAGTGTCAGCTCCAACTCACTGGGCAGAGGCAGAGCTCTGTATCACCATCATGTACCCACATGTGGGGTCAAGCACCTGCGTTCCTAACACAGAGAGTCTATGCCTCAGAGGCGAGAGAGACCATCCATCCCACAACCTTCATCCTGTCCATGCAGCGTAACTGCTGGCCACCTCCTTAAAGTGCTATAGATCATGGGGTCAGCCACACCAGCAGGAATGCTTGAATCTGGATGTGCCAATAAGAGGCAGATCACCATCTAGCAATGAAGTGGCAGCAGAAGTTGTATTTATCTTTTCAGGCTGGATGTGGGGACCAGCCATTCAGGCAAGTGCCAAGCAATGGGATCACCCATCATAAACCTGCTTCTGCAGGCATCTGGGGACAGAGCTGGGTGGGGAACCTTCTCTGCAAAACCCCTATGGTGTACAGTATCATCAGCAAAGAAATGCCTTATAGAAACAACCTGGCACTTTGCATCTCTGTGAAACCCACAAAACTGGTTTCATGAGCTGCAAGAAGTGGAGAGGAGAGCCACGTGAGAGGAGAGCCAGCTGTAGCACTTGATACCCAAACACGCACTTTCTCCCAACGCACACCCCTTTCCCGCTTGAGAAGGGGCAGCCCAATAGCCCAGATGGAGAATTAAGGCCACATCAGGTCACCTTTTCTTCAGGATGCCCTGAGTGGCTATTACACCATAAGTAAATGGGCAGCCCTCAGGGGCTCACGTTAACAACAGGCAGAGCAGTGCATTTAGCAAGAGAATACTCATTATTGACACACAACCTACCTTGTGAGGTCCAGTAACCCTTGGCACATACTGAACTGAATAGGTCTTGTTTTTGTCACTGGATGGTGTTATCTTCGCCTAGGAGAGAAAACACATCCATCGTTGAGCTGTGCCTACGCACACCAGTCTGAGACTTTTCTATTTCCGTAGTCAGCAATGTCAGAGACGTGTTGCTGTGGGAGCAGGGATCCTTCCTACCTCCTCTTCTCATAAGGAAAAAAACCCATTGGTTTTGTGTTTACATGAGAAGAAGCAAGCTACCTTCTCCCCACCCCAGCCCTTTCCCTTGCTGTTAACTGCTCTACTAAGGCAGGCCAAAACTGAGGAGACGTTAAGTCCAACATACAGCTGTATTCTTCTGGAATGTTGTAACATGATCAAGTGCAGCACTTGGATGAGAAGTTTCTATAAACATTAAAACCAGCATTTTAACTCAAAATGATTCATGGCATCTAAATAGCTGCTTTAGCCATTCTTGCAGAATGAGTAAGGGCAGACAGTGATTTAGTGATGTGTGTTATCTAAAAGCATGTCAGAATGTACTTGGCCAGTCAAGCTAAAGCACTGCAACTACTGGACATTGGAGTTGTGTTCCTTAGTTGCAGATAATGACTTTTTTCCAACTTCATCCAGTAAGGCAATTATGAGGAAAAGCTTGAGGCTTGCACTTTTGATAGATGGTATTTTGCAACTTCTTTTTAGATTACTTATCTGTTAAGACCTCACTTGTGAAAGATGAAGGTTACTGCAAAAACTTCAGCTTTACTTTTCCACACAAAATATTTAACATACGTACCTCCTCTCGGTTTCCTTCTGGATCCTCTATGAAGACCATCAGGTCTCCCTGCCCAGCACTGATGGTGTCCACCGTGAAGATGGCAGGCTGCTTCACCATGTTTCCGTGAGGCTCAATCCCTGTGAGAGAGACGCAGAGCGGCACATTAGCTGTTACTACAAAACTCAAAAGGTAGTTTGGAGGCTACCCACAAGCTGTCCAACCCGTCCTCCCACACAAACCCCCAGCACCAGCTTCCCCAGGCTGCTGCATGACACCTCCTCACCAGCTGCCGAGCATCATGCTCAGCTCACAATAACCCCGACTCTTACAATACAAGCATTTTTAAAAATTGGTTGAATCATTGACGCTCAACTCTCAGGATCTCCAACTGAGTCAGGAACCTGGCATCTGGTTTCAGGTGAAAGCAAGTCAACCCGTTTGTACTGAGGGTCGGCCCCACAGCTGGCGAGCACCCAGCCGATGCCGACAGCAAGCGGGGTATGGGCATTAGTTGCTCTTTAGGAGCTGCTCTGCTTCACACAGCTAAATGCTGCAATGGAAGGGCAACCAGAGAGGCAGGAGAGAAATTTTGGGAAGCATTTTGGTAAGGGCATTACCCTAGAGCCAAGTGTGAAAGAGTTATTTAAGCGAGACAGTTCTTACCTATACTGTCCCATTTTACTCCATTTTTAGAACTCAGCTGTGCATTTATTCCATTTATTATTCTTTTAAAGCTGCTCAAACTACTTTGCCACAGTGAACACTCTACAAATGGCACGCAGGAACCTCTTTAAACCACAAAAATCCTGCAATTCAGTGCCACTTCCACCTAACTTTTAATCAGAGTTTCCTTATTCCGCAGCACAGGGCCTGCTACAGCATGCATTTACCAGCAGGGTTTCATCATCTCCCTATATGTAGCCCCAGGTCATGACACCTGTCATGGTGGTGTCAGACTGAGTGGGTGGAAGAACTTCCCAAAGTTGCTGGTTCCAGACTAGCCCAAACATATATACCCTTCCGTCCAAGGGAATGACTCCTCGGCTTATTCATAAAACCGTGGGCACTACTGCTCCATAGCACAATTAGTGGAAAGTGCAACGTCTGATAGATTATAAAGGAAGTGGTTGTGAACAACAGAATTCCTGAACTTGTTTATCTTCAGAAAACAATAACTTGATAGCAATGCAAGGAAGATCATGTTTTTACTAGGAAATCTGAGCATTCCGATAAGGTGTTAACAATTGACATATTCATCCTTTCAAACTAAGCCCTAGATTATCATCTAGCTTAAGCAGCTATAAATTCTCTCTGTATATCTTCAGTCCACCACACAAGCATTAGGATACGTATTCGAGTTAAGTATCCCTCCTTCTGCAAGCACAACGAGAAGGATTGCTTATCCTCAGAAGACAGCTGCTAGTCACAGCACTTTCTTAGCCTATGTTTCCTCTTCCAGGTTTTACTCTCTTATCAGAGGTCTGCTTTGGCTGTTAGATGAGCACTCATAGTGCATCACTGACAATCTGCACGACTCTGTACAGTACCTCTGCAGGGTCATTTCACGTCAGGTCTACACACAGCAAACCACCACAGTGTCCAGGCTGGTACGCTACAACTAAGACTCATGTTGGGAGGTTACGAGCAACTTACAGAGAAAAACAATAATAAAAAAGCTAAGACTGACCCACTTCACACTTGACAGTCACCTTTTTTCTGGAAACATGAAGACCTGTTACTCATTTGTCTAAAAGACCCTGCCCAGTTTGGTACTGAGCCCCTTGCTTCTGGAGTCACCTTTCAGTTCTGACATACGTTAGCAGTCAGCATTGTCAATTACATTTAGTGACTCTGTTTCGGCAATTAACTTCAGGAAAACATCAATCTTTCAAGAAGAGCCACTCATCCTTTATAATTTCCATTACAACAGCTCCAGAGCACTGTACATACGAAAGTAGACAATAGAACAATTCCAGTTTTTGAAAGAATAAGAACATGACTAAAGTCAGACTTGACAGATCAAGGCAGGTTGATCAGTCATTTACACAGTAAGTGGAGTATAGGTAGTCTATACATTTGGGGTCTGACAAATGTGTCTATGTGTTGTGATTTGCTGTGGAAGGCACCAACGAAGGACATAAGACCCAAGTAGGGTAAGTGCTAAACCCACTTCTGACTATAGTGACGGCTCTTCAGTGCACAGATAGTGTCCAAGTCCAGTCATTCCACTAGTTAAGTTTCAATGGAAAATCAAGTTTTAAAAAAAAAAAGAAAAACAAAAAAATAAGGAAAGTTTTGTTTCTTTCCATCTTGCACACCCAATTCCGAAACCCACCAATTCTAAAAATCTTGAAGGACCAACAGCAGCCCCTAGATCTAAAAAAAAGAAGATGGAATGGAGAACAAAGTGTAATGCTTAAGTGATGTCTTGCTACATACCAAGCACATTAAAGGTAAAAATCTGTTATTCATTCAGTTGTGACTGTATTTCAATCTAGAGTAGAACCACATCAGAAGTTACAGGAAATTATCCATTTAAAAGGTAAGTCAAAAATAAGAATGCCAATGTAGATCTACGGTTGCATAAACATTTATGGACAAGCCCTTCCAATTAGCAAATACAGCTTTTACAACAAAGGCTCGGCACTATTTGATGTTTGAAGGGTTACCAACCCACCTTTGTGCATGTGCAAACAAAGTATTCACACCTACCAATCAATTAAAATAACTTATTTAGAATTAGCCTACCTAATACACATCTGCCATCAAGCCTGGGAAATTGGAGACTCTGCCTCAGAGAGCCTCCTCAGAGAGACACACAGGTGTAAAGGAGTGCTTTATCATGAGAAGCATTCACCGCTAGATCAACGACCGTCAGCAGCAACACTGCTAGTTAAATTTCACACCAAGGTCATTCTAGCCCCGTACCATGCTATTTCTTCCAGCTGTGGACTGCGAGGCTGGCGGCTTGCAGAACAGGTTCAGAGACTTTGGGGAATTTACATGTTAGAACTAGGAGTGTCTTTTGGACTATATCCACGTATTTCTGAAACTAGGCACCACACCAAGAGTACACAAGTGAAACTTTGAAGTCGGTTACAGTAGGTCTGGAGTTCAACATGAGCAAAAAACCCCACCCAGCTTTCTGAAGAGTTAAATGCTCCGTGCAGCTTAAGCTCACTGAGTCCTTACCTCTGCCATAAGCCCTTGCTTTCTTTGGATTCAGTTTGGGTTTTAAAGGAGCTCCTGGTTTCAGCTTGGCTTTGGGGAACTGGGACAGGTAAGTCATGACAGAGTGCTCATCCACATCAGGGTGGATAATTTCTTCAGGGGTAATAACCTGAAAGACAGCGCAATTAAGTATATTGTACCAGTGCTTGGTTACCGCGTGTCAACACAGAAACAGAGCCATGACACAGAGTCTTACATTTCAAAACTCCCGCACGCTAATGCAATTTCTTACATTTATTTTCCTTTTGATACACACAACATCATTTACTACCTCATGGAAAATCAAGCAGCTCATTATGGTCCCAACGTGGTTTGGGGGCTTTTTGTGCCTTGATTATTAGAGGTTCTCAAGAGACTGTGACAAACTAAACGCTAGCAAGGCAAGACAACAGTAGCTATGTTCCCCTTGAAAAGCAACATGGGGATAACTGAAACTGAAAGAATTAGTAATTCATAATCCTGCGTGCTACAGCCCTGAACTGCAGTGCTTGCAAAGTGAAACTTGTGACCAGTCTCTTCTCCTGCTCCCATGATACGAGCTGCTCCAACAGCTTCAGAGACTTCAGCAATTCTATCCAACTCTACCAGCATGAAAACAATCCGGTTTGCAAATACATTGTTCTCTGTTTGAAAGTCATCTTTGCAGGTGATTTCCTAAGCCAGTGAGTTTTTCTTCTGTGGAATTCAATGCAGCAAAACAAACTCACTCCATGGACTCACAGAGCAGGGACCACTACACATGCACTTTTTCCCCTACCCTACATGCTGCAACACCAGCTGTCTTCAGCCGAGAGACCTACACAAAATCTTACAACCAGAGCTCTGAAATGCAATAGTGTGTTTCATTACAACTTGCCCTTTCTCACGCAATTTCACACGAGTAAACTGAAACTTTTGTAAGTGTCCAAGCAACTTCACCTGCTTTCTTCAATCTAAATTCAAGCTAGTTGCAAGTAGAAAGCTAACCGCTGTGCTTCCCGCAGGCAGCCTGCACAGCCTTACCTGCGGCACACCCAGCCAGTCGTCCGCCTGTTGCATGGCTTCCCGAGCATTGTCAACGGGTTTCTTTGGGTCCCAAGTCTCCCAGTCAGGGCACAGGCCTGCAAGTACATTTCAATTGTTAGGTATTATCTGCAAAGGAGCTGCCCTAGCTGAAGAAGCCAAGCACAAACTCTGCAGCCACTTGTATTATGCTGCTACACAGCAAGACCTTCAGAGCTTTGCAGAAGTAACCAAAACAAGATGAGGACGTGCTGCTCACTGAAACACTTCTGAGACATCAACCATCATCTCCAGGGGCCCTTATGGCACAGACATTAAAGCCAGTTCAGAGAGACTCCCACCCACCTAGCCTGTCAACGAAAGATGTGTGGCTGACTGAAAAGCTATGCAACTGCACTGCTTTAAATTTAAGCTGTGCAAGAGACCGCTCTAAATTCATCACAAATACACCTAGCAATCCTTTATGTTCCATTGGCTCTCCTGCAGCAAATTTGGAAAAGAAAGTTTCAACTGCTTGCCATAGCACCCAGATTGCATTAGATGAACACCAGCAATCGCACTAACAAGGCTGTTTTACGAGAGGTGAGGACACCGTGCCTTTTTCACACTTCATCACGTTACTCGCCTTAAGTAGCACAGCCTTAGCTTGCTAAACACTGACATAGCAGGTAGTGTGCAGCTTCTGGCTGCTCTGTGCTCCCCTGCAATCCTATTTCAGGAGAACACATGAAGCCTCCTGCTGCGCCCTGAAGTTGAAAGGTTGTTGGCACTTGCTGTGGGAACAAGTCTTTCCTGCATTTAGAAGCCAGCGTTTGCGCCTTTGCCCCTTGCACCCGATACAAAGCTTAGACGTGGCGCCTCCAATAATACAATCACACATTCTGCTTTAAGCCAGTATTTCTCTTGGCCAAGTCGTTCACAGCTCGCTGCTTCCCACAGCTAGCCTCTTTGGACGCGGGTCTTCTTGAAAGCCTCATTCCCATCTCCAGCTCGGCGGTGAAAACCTCCCACAGGAACAGCAGAGCAGCCACCAGGAGAGCGAGCGAGGAAACACTGACCGTCAGAGCAAAGGACTTACCTGGAGCACAGCTGTCAACAAGAGCCCCCAGTGCTTTGCCATCCTGCCAGTTTTGATTGAAGTTTGTGATTGGCAAGTAAGGAATTTTGTTCTGGATCCAGCCCAGCAGCCTCTGCTTAGGGGTCTGCTTCTTTGCATCATCATCACCTTCATCCTCCCACACTGGCATGGAAATGGAGTAGTGGAGGATAAGGGTCCATATCAGGCCAAGGATCAACTTCAAGTTTCCATCAACTATGGCTTTACTATCTGGAAGACAAATGACATACATCTCATTATTTCCCACCCAAAAGGAAAGAAGCATGTTTTTAAAATACTGTGCCTGCACTCATGCCCAGGTAATCAAGGACAAGAGAAGTGACCCAGGTCACCGCAGGCACTCGCTCAGACAGAGATATCATTCTTCATGGCCTGTATTAGTCGGGAGGAAAGAGAGGAATCCAAGGACTCAGTGTTCTCCAGCTGTCTTGAGAGTTCAGTGCTCTCCAAGGGTGATGTGACTCGCCCTTGAAGCTTTACAACATTAAGCTTAGGAGAATTGGCAGTTTAAGATCTCTGGTATTTTGCATTTGGATGATAATTGCCACCTGGTATTTTTAATGGCATTTGTATCTTATGAAAGAGGCCAAACAGCATGCGATGGAGTTCACAAGAACAGCATCCCAACAGGGGCAAAATACCCCAGGGCATACCTGAAGCACCACTTAGGAAACTGCATTTATACACAAACCTCCACACACACATCAACAGTTTGCGTTAAAAATGGTAGCAAAAAAAAGTGCTATATGATGAAGTCCAGCAAAGCCAGAGTTTGGAATGAGAACAAAGTCTGGATATATCATGACCTGGGTACCAACAGCAAAGCAGGGAGTGGAGGTCCATCGGGCATCCTTCGCACCTTCCCACCCCTGCTTACACAAAAAGTCAACCCTTCATGCTATAAATTGAGAGTTAGAAGAAAAGAAAAAGCCAGCTCTGGCAAAACCATGTCACACTCTAGCCTAGGGAAAGTTTATCACCACAGAGGCCATGCTGCAGCTCTACTTTAAGACGCACCATGCAGCTGAGTTTAAGGCTTCTGGGCATCAAGATCAGATCGTCGTAAGCAGCTGTCTGAAGGGGCAAGATATTTTTCTGCATCAGTTTGGCCTTATGAAGTTATCTCTACAGTTCCATGAATACTCTCGCAATTTACTTTGGGTTTAGTGAGTCACAGGTCAGACGCACTGCCTTTGAGCTTGTAGTTGCTACTCAGGTTGCATTATACTTGTAAGAGCTCCAGTCTGTCCAAGCTCAGCCAAACCAGGGTGGTTCTGAAATGTTACAGGACGCCCTCAGCCTGACTGATCCTTTCATTCACAGCACCATGTTACAGCAGAGCATTTTTCTGTTCTTTCCTCCATTACAATGAAAGCTACTAAAGAAACCCCTTTTTAGTCAACAAGTTACAAGTGACCTGGAAGCTTTTGTCTGCTCTGTAGCTCCTAGAGCAGATGCTGGAGTAAAGACAACCACAGGGGTATAAACTCACTTTATGCCACTGAACTAATTGTACAGGGATCTTAATGAGTCCTAGCTAGCAAAGGAAAAGTGTTCAGTACTTCATCCTGCTTCTCTAGTTCAAATTCAGAGTGTTTACGGGTAGAGTCCTCCAAGCCAAGACTCACCATGCCCAACATCCACTGGGCATGCCTTACTTGCTCCTCTTCAGCTACAGAGACTGCAGCAGCAACCCAATACCATCTTATCAATACAAAAAGATCTCCTGACTTTCAAAACAAGTAATTATACAGAATAGTGACCAAGAACAGTAAGCACCAAGGTGTTCCCTTTAACCCAATGCTCAGGCGAAGTGGTTAATATTTACATGGTTTCACAATAGGGCGGTATGTCCTGAACAGATAATATTGTAACTTCAGACCTTGAATGGCATTTGGCCTTTCTAGATAGTTAACGTCTGGTTTCTACACAGATTTTATTTGTATTGGATTTTTTTAACATCAGTTTTGACTAATCTTACAGGATTATGGTAAGTGTCTGCCACTTGACTGCTCACTGCTGATTTCACATCCAGTCTGAGATATACAGTAGATAGCTATGAGGTGATTAAGCCCTGCTGGATTTTAATTACAGGTTCCAAGGTAAAAGTCTGCATCATGTAAGCAGTGTCTCCTAGAGACAACTAAACAGTCCCTGCTGTTACCCATTTCCCCCCTCTTTCCAGTTGAGCTGCAAACTGGTCTGTGGAGGGAAGACGCTGCCTTACAACCTATTAGGGAAAGCTTTCTTGAAAGAAATCATATCAGAGCAGAAGGAAGAGCTGCATTTTACATAAGAGAGAGACCCAAAGCCCTACTGGCAGGCTCACCACGGTGCCTGAGCTCCACAAGTTGGAATTAAGGGCTGCAGCATGCAAAAACCAGACCGTCGGTGCGAGCCCCCGCTGCCCGCCCGCTCCCCGTGCCTGCAGCACCTCCGACCCGCGCCCCCGCGGCAGGACCACCCGCTCACACCGCGGCGCTGGGGCACACCGCCGGCCATCGCGTCCCTGCGCCAGAAACGCCTCCAAGCTTCGGTTTCAGATTTACACTGACATCAGCATTTTTACTAGAGTGGACGCAGTGATGATTTAGGATGCTACACGTAAACTCATTTCAGAAAGCCATCCAGCATTCCCAGGGAGGAAAGCCAGCGGGACAAAGTCATCTTGAGCACACTGCTACACACACATTACTCGAGATAAAGAATGCCCCATTTCATATTTACAGCACATAAATAATGTCTGTATGTGGATGTGCTGCAGTTACTGCAGCAACTGGCCGCGTGCTCAGAGCTTCCTCCAGTGCCCCATCGCCACCTCCAAGGGCACGGCTGGGCAGCGGTCCTTGACCTGGGGAAAAAGAGCCCGTGCACAAGACAGCTTCACATTGAGAGCAAGAATATCCCATCTCACGAGCCTCGTCCAGAGAGGCCAGGCACAGGGCCGCTGCCTGATGACAGGAAAAGGCCACCGCAGGAACAGGACGGCTCTTCCTCCCCAGGGCTGGTGCCATCCCCACGACTGCACTTTGTTAGCAAAGTTAGCAAGCTCTTACAGCCTCCCGGCTTCCTGAGAGGCATTGGGATCTCATGATGTAATTTTTTCCAAGCCTGCTTGTAGGAGGGCTTGTCTGCTTTCATTTGGGGTGGGGAGGAGGGAGGGAGAAGAACTCCTGGGCAGGACAGGAGACCTTATCAGACCCAGCAGAGCCGCCCGCACGCCCTTCCCACAGGCACCCCGCTCCCAGTTACAGAGGATCCCACCAGCAGCTCAGCCCCTGGCCAGCCTGGGCTCACAATCTCTATCATGATAGAAAAGGATCCTCCAGGTTCAAGAAGAGACCAGAGTCCAGCCCAAAGGAGGCTTGGCTTCCAAGCGCTGGTGCAAAGCTCGGCTCCACCTGAGCAGTCAGCCTCTCCAGAAAAGCCTCTGTTTTAGTGCTGCCTTTTTAATTAACTGACTAAAAACATTCAGTGCATTCTCCTCGAGGTCTCTCGGGCATTAAGATGCAAGCGGCAGCCAGGAAGACAAGCATCCGTTAACAGGTCCTGCACAAGGAGCACAGAGCTGGCCCAGGGAACCCTGAAACCCTCTTAGTACAACCAAATTCGCAGGCACCCCCCACCAGCTCCGAGTGCACGCTGCCAGCGTAATATTGCCAAGGTTTTGGAACAGTGAAAAAAATGTGTTTCCAATGACACTTAAGCACCAGCAATTATTACTGCAGGTGCTGCCATGTACCCCAGCTCAGCTGGCTTTCCACTGGATTCCCCCCATTCCCTGGTCTGCTTCTGGCCATCCCAGGCTGGAAAACGGATTACATGAACAGTCGATCTTGCAATGCTGCTTTCCTACTACGCAAATTACTTTTAGACATACTTATTACTCACATGATCTATACTTTGCAGCTTTACAGAGCCTTTCAAGCCCTGTTTCTCAATCGCTCCTCTGGAGCTCATAATGAATTTACAGCTTCGAGATGCACGCTTGTTGTGGTCCGTACTTCAGAACCACAGCCCGGCCCCTCGAGGACGCACTTCCACCATCAGCAGTGTTTGGCTTTCAGCTTCGATGAGTTAGGTAGATGGGAACAAATTGTCTGCTTTCAGCTTAAATGGAGAGTGCGTGTTTACTCCATGGCACCAGGCAAGTTTCCGCAGACTGAAGGAGCCCTCTCCACGCAGGCGACAGCCTTCCCGTGGCTCGGAGGAAGCGAGCTGTCGTATCTCATCCGCCAAGATAATTTAGCAGGGCTGAACAAATTCTTTGCAGCACCATTGTAGACAGCTTTAATGTAACCTTTTTTGGAGAAAGCATGGTCATCTGCATAACTTGCTTTATTCGCGTTACAATGCCTATGTTAACACCTGCAAGATGCACTTACACACATAGCAGAGCGCACCTGCTCACTGGTTCACCATTTCACTCTACCCAGTAGGAGATGCATGTGTTGGAGATCAAAGTTCCTGCACAGCTGAGTCACACCACCGCACCGGCAGCAGAGCAGGATACCTGCTGATGGCCATTTGACTTGTACTTTCAAAGGACACATTTTTATGGGGAGCCCAGGCATAAAGCAGGAATCCATGGCTGGAATGCCACAGGACCTCTCACCTGCCCCAGACCAGTACGTGGGAGGACTTCAGCTCAGCTGGAAACACAGGCAACCTATGTTAGATGTGCCATGTAGAACAGGCAAAGGGTGAGGGTTTTGGGGTGGTTTTGTTTTGTTTTTAAATTTTATTTATTTTTATTAGAACTCAAGTTTTCGGGCTGTTACACACAAGTCTTGCTGATACTCTGCTGCAGCCTCCAAATTTGTGAACACTGTTAGATGACCACTTTTAGAGAGCAGCAAGTTATCATGGGTAGCCACACGGTCCAGAACAAGAAGCAGAAACACTCAAGTTTGTCTTTAACAGGCACCTTCATTCAACCTACACTGTTCAATGTGCATTTTAACTTCAGCTACCTCAACTCTAACTTACTTTCCTCCTCTGAAAGTACCCGATGGCAATCCAATGTCAACCAAATAGCTACAGCTGTGAAGCAAGAGGCAGCCCTGGCTCAGCTGCGCGCGGGCAGAAGCGGTCTGGAGGGGCAGGCTGCAGCCCGCCTGCTGCCAGAGGGCCTGCCCTCGGGATGCAGCTCGACAGGACCCGCACCCTGACGGCTGGGGAAAGCCCGCCAATGGCACTTAAGCTGTTCTGCAGAATCAACACCAGCATTGAACAAGCGAGCACTCTTCTCTTTGAAAAAAAGCCTATATATAGCCTACAACATTAAGTTTTATGTAGGAGTATCCTGCTTCTTATTCAGCTATTAGGATTTAAGTGGCTGCCTGGTAAGGTGAAGAGGAAAACAGACTGAAGCAAAGCTCCTTTGCTTCCCCCATCACACCTCTGAGTATAGATTGTAATTCTTACCCTTTTATTATCCTATTAACTAAGTGGCAACCAGCCCAAAAAATGGATTATGGCAATTCCATAGGCCGGCAGTACACATCACTAGCCTCAGTCTTGAAAAGGAACCAAGTTTTAACTGCTCAAGCTGATTTATAATTGTTGCTCTATACTAAATATTAATACGATATGTTACACTTGGACTGTTAATATCACACTCCTTAAAGCACAAAGACAGACATTAAAGTGCCTAGCCTTCAGCCAGCAGCATGACTAGCCTGAGCCAGCAATGTGACCATCTTGAGACAAATGTGTGTCATTTTTATGGCTTGGGCCACAAAAAACTTCCCAACCCAACCTACCAAGTGGAAAACCATCAACGCTGCAGAGCTTGAGGCTCTCTATTTGTGCTTGCAGCTGCCCCAGGAGCAAGCGCCAGAACTGAAACCTGGCATTGGTCTGAAGTTTGCAAATCCACCTACTCCAGCACAGATCTCTAAACTCCACCTGGAGTGTTGTGCCATAGCCAGCAGGATGGTAAGATGTCTCACTTGCTGTTGGCTCTTTAAGTAGAGCTGTCTTAGGGCCTTTAAATCACAATATCCATGACTAAGTAAATTCAACATCTTTTGCCTTTAACCTAAGCGCCTAGGGCACGTTACAATTTAGTTTTAGGCATCTTCAGAGCTGTAAGAATATTTATTAGACTTACAATCCATCATTACTTGATTTCAAGAACTAAATTCCTGTGACCTCATGCATCCTTCAGAACACCTTCACTTGTCCTTCTTGGGCTTTTTCCCAGCCCAGTGTTTCCCTTGATTTCAGTCAGCTCTATACTGGAAGAAGCACTGTTTCCACAGGGGGAAAAAAAAAAATTCCAAAGCTCTTGCAGACTGGAAGTCCCCTCATTCCTCTGCTCAAAAGAGTTTCCAAGTAGCAACATGGAAAATTCCAACCAGATTTTTAGGAAAAAGGGAAAAAGTCTTCTCCATGAGGGCTGTCACATACTGGAACAGAAGCCCAGATCGTCCATAAAGGTCTCCATCCTCCTGAGATACTCGAATTCAACTGGACACAGCCTTGAGCAACGTGATCAAGTTGGGCCTGCTCCAAGTACATGGCTTGAACTATATGACCTTCATTAGGTCTCTTCAAAACTAAATTATTCTACAATTCAAAAAACCCCAGTGTTACAAACAAGTTTGCGCTAGTATCTTTTGCTCATGTGCGGGTCTGCTTTGCACGCAGATTAAGCACAAGCACTACCCGAACTGCAGCAACGCTCCTTGAACTCTGCCCTACAGCAGAGCCGCAAGTCATTTTCTGTTGGACAATTAGTGGAAACAAGATAAGCTACCGCAGCAGACAGCTTCCTTACTAAATCGAGCTAGTAACACAGACTGTGCGAAGTCTTGTGAAACAAATGAAGGACTGAAAAAGCAAATTTTTTGAGTGGTGAATGTTTTTTTGAAGCAGTTTCTTGACTGAGGCTGCAGTCAACACGGCTTGTTCACATTCTGAGCAAAGTAATCTCAGAAGTTTTGCTGTTGATCTTCACACGTAGGAGTTCTGCCATAACCAGCACTGATCTTTGCATCCAGCTTCCCTAAAAGGTGGTCACCCTCTTCAATCTTGATGTCTTCCGCATTTACAATTTTGTTTTATGCATTATATGGAGGAAGAACCCAAAATGCATGGTCCTTAATACAAAACAAAGGAGTGGTCTCAACAACAGCCCTTAATCCTCATTTCCAGACATGGAAGGAAATTTGTATAGCACACAAAGTTCGTCTCAGTTATTGATCATTTATGTGGAGACTGCAGGAATTTTACATCCTGGTGTCTTGAAGTTTCTAAGCACTTCTTCACCTCTAATTATTCTCACCTACTGCGAAACAGCTACAGCAATTGGGGGACAGAAAAATTAAGCACTCATTAGGGCGTAACCTTCTGCAACAGCGGAAACTCCACATCAAACCAAGCTCTTCCAAAGCCCTGCTCCACACTGCGTGTATGCCAAACAGAAGTATGCAGATGAGGCAGAGCTGAGCAAGCTGCCCAAGGAAATTCTTTGCTGAAGCATACAGTATGTGTTCACAGGCTTACCGCGCCTGCTAAAGACATTAGTGACATCCTTTGTAGGGATAACATGTCTTTAAATCAATTACATGGGTTCCTCTGTGCTTTGAGAACATACTGCATCCATTTCCTCCAGTGACCCTGAAGCCCAGGTCCCCCTCGCAGCTCCTCGGGGCTCGGCGCAGAGCTTGTCATCGGGCTGCCTGCAGCTGGCTCACCCCGCGAAAGCACAGGCTGTGCTTATTGCACGGCCCTGGCAGCGGGGCAGTTGATCTCCAGCCACTTTCATGGATTCCTTAGACCTGCTGGCCTCTTAACAGCACCGTGCTCCAGCCCCACTGCATCTCTGCTTCTCCGCAGTGTTGGCAGTCAGTGCTGTGACCCACAGGAGAGCTGCTCCTCGGCATCCAGCTCACCTGAACACCGGCGGGCTTTCAGCTCATCCGCTCCCAGCTTGGCTCCCGCACCGTGCTGAGCCACAGACAGTGGTCAGCTCCACTAACGAGCCTCAGGGTGTTCGTTACCTGAGGAAGTGTATCTTCAGGAAGCGTAAGTGATACACCATGCACACAGCAGATCCACTAAGCTTTTTACAAGGCAAGTTTTTCAGAGGAACACCATTTCACTGGAGGGCTGTAAGAACAGAGTGCTGATCTGGGCACAGACAGGAGGATGGAAAAAAGTTTTGGGGTTTTGGTTTGTTTTGGGGTTTTGGTTTGTTTTGGGGATTTTTTGTGGGTGGTTTTTTGTTGGTTGGTTGGTTTTGGTTGTTGGGTTTTTTTGCAAGGGGATGGAAACCGTCTTCCTCTATGCTTACCAGGGTGTCTGATTATTAAAAAAAACTAAGATTCTTCTGTGAGACTCATCTTAGGATTTTATATTAAACACTACAATTCAGAGGTTTTCAATAGTTTTTGCTTTAACTGGATTTGAAACCATCCAGATCAGTCAGAGAACTTCAGGCCACTATCGCACCCACCGCCCTGTACTCTCTACTGGTGCATGCTGGGCCTCTGGAAAGGATGTCTCATGAGGTGGAACAGGCAACTGTAAACACAAGGTCAGGTCCAGCCCTTCCAGTATAGGCTTGGCAAGAAAAAAAAAAAACCACACAGATTTTTAATACAGAAAAGAATAAAAACAATCAAACTAGTGGAGCTCACAGGAATGACATACAGATTAAAATAGCTCTGCCCAACTTCTTAACGGGCACCTGGAGTCTACTTAAGTCTCACATCCAGAATAGAAAGCCGTAACATGAAGCAAGTTTAAGCCAGCAGTGTAACAACAATAACAACCAACCCAGCTTGTCCAAGAGAAAGTGGAAACACAAGGGGGTTGGAAGGAGAAGTCAAGAATTTAAAAATTAGGAATTGTTCAGGTGGGTGGGGAAAAAAGTCAAACTGTGGGTGGCTTAGGATCAAATTCCGTAATACTTTCAGTCTGAATACACACACCGAGGGTTTCTGTTGCCTCAAGAGCCATATACCAAGTTATGGATATGAGAAGGTAAGTGTGCGGATCTGACGTTCAAGAAAAGCCCCAGGCAGGAGGTGTTAGAGCACACCCAACCCTTGCAGCCCGTGCTCCTGGGGAGCATCTCCACCACCAGCACGAGGAGGGCCCCACACCGCCTGCACGCTGCTGGGACAGGACTAGCAGCGAGCAAGGATGCCACACAGAAGAATAAGAGCTGCCATTCACACCGGCTATTTCAGACTCAGTTGGTCGCTGCCAAGCAGGTCCCCGCTCGCAGCTGCAGGACCGCGGTGCAGATACCCAGCCGAGCTGCACACAGGAACGCTGCACTAATTATTCGAGATCCTTTTCGGGGCGGGGGGGGGGGGGAAGGAGTCTGAATGTTCAGCCTTTGTACAGCAGCAAGTTTCCATGAGTGCTGCTTTGTTCGCAGCGAGCGAGCCCCTCGCCAGCTCCGCGGGGCAGTCCGCCAGCGCGCCACTCTGACCCCGAAACCCCGGCTGGGCTCGTTAACCAGCGCGGCCGAGTGCCCGGCGGCCGTGAGGCGGGAGGCACCGCAACGCTCCCCACTCTCGTAGACGCCCCGTGCCCCACCTGCGACTCCCCGCGCCCGCGTGTTGCCGATGGAGAAGCGGGCTCTGGCCGCCCTCCTGAGCGCGCGGGGCCTGCCGCAGCACGCAGCCATCCATGACATCATTGCCAAAACCGCCCCAACAATGGGCCCTGTGAGCGCGGCCCCCCTCGAGCCCAGCAAAGCGCATTCCCCGCTGCTGAGCTCATCCCACCGCCCCTCCGGTGCCGGCCCCGGCAGTGGCCGGGACACCGTGGCTCCCGCTTGCCTCTGCCGGCAAAAGCGCCCCGTGCTGCTGCAGAACACAGCGGTTGGAGTTCAGCACCCGCGATTGCAAAGCTCCGTGTTTTGGGGGAGAAATGAGTGGGCGGCCGGGTCAGGAACGGGCCTGCAACCCCTCCATGCTTCACCGTGCAAAGGGAGCCCGAGTGCACTCGGGACATTCCTGCTCCCCACCGGTTTGGGGTGACACAGCAGCCCCCCGTCCTCCAGGACGGCATGGTTGGCAGCACCCCAAAGACCGGCTGCACTGACCCTGCGGGCAACAAGCAGCTTGGGAAAGCCCCCGGAAAGGGCCGGGCGGCGTGGGATCAGGCCGTGGGAAGGGCTGCAGGGTTGCACCCCCGCAGCCCTGTCAAACGCCAGAGGTGGGAAGCACCAGGAAGCCATGGGGACAGGGCAACACAAGCTGCCCGAGTGCTGATTAATCATTCCGGAACGACTGGTGAAGGAAAGTCCCTGCAGTGAGCATGCCAGAAAGTGGATTTCTGATAAATGATGGAGTGAGGGGGGAAGAAAGGAGTCCTCCTGCCTTTGCCACACTCTGCTGAGAAATGCTTGGCTCAGCTTTTGAAACCAAGTGACACAAACTACACAAACTACACCTCCCTCCTCTGGGCATGGGATGGGAGCGAAAGGGGAATGATCCCATGCCAGGTCTCTGCTCCCCAGGGCTCAGTACATTTATTGCCACGGCACAGCAAGGCTTCACCTTCCCATCAGAGCTGGCAGCTACACCCGAGTCGGCAACACCACTACCCAATCACAGGAAACAAGTTTCACTTTAAGACAGACATTAAAATTTTAGTCCAATGCAAAATTGTCTAAGCTTAGCACGAAATATTTGTCTACAAGGCTGAAACTCAAGGTTGTTATTTCATGCACACATGCAAACAAACAAGCGCCTCCTCACAACGCATCATGTGCTTACACAACTAGAAAGCCAAGCCGTGATCAGCAAGGCTGAACTGATAAAAACAGCTGTACAGTCAGAATTCTGAAAGTGTAACACAACAAAACTAAGAATTGTCTCTGAAGCATGAGAGTGCTGTAACCATCTCTGCAGGATTAAGGTAATCCTAAATCTCACCAGGTCACTTCAGGTTGCATCAAGGTCTTCTTGCAAAGACCTCCCAGGGCCTGGCACAAGTCATTAGCATTGTGTTGTATCTTACGTTACCTTCCATTATCCCCTGCTTCAGTGCAGGGGACCAACAGGAAGGAACCCCCTCAGGCACCAGCATACATTGGAGATGGAAAAGGTGCAAGAGATGCAGCTGCAAAAAAAAAAAGCCTCGGCGAGTCCGAAGAGCAACAAGTAACCCAGAGGTTTCCAGACTCCAGAGTGACCTCTACATTACTGAAGAGCGTGTTTACTCACACTGGGGGTAGGTCAAAATAGTTATAAGAAACAGCATGTAAAATCCTGCCGAGATAAATGAGCCCATTCAGATCGGACTGTCTAACATCTTCTGTGCAGCAGACGCCAGGCACGAAAGCTGCAATGGATGGAGTTTCTGAAGCCAAAACCAACACATTAGAAATTATCAGAAGTGATTACTGTTTGGGGAAATCCTTGGCCACAACATACATCAATATTCAATTTTTCCATCTGAAACCAGAACTGCTGTACTGACTGTGATTCACTGTGCACAGGGCTGTTCGAAGGAAATCCCCATTCATGCAGCCCTGCACAGCTCAACCCATCTCCACTCCACGCTGCAGCACCACAGAGCTCAGGATTGGAGCATACTCTGTGGTCCAGCGTTGGTGACACATCAGAAAATACCCTGCCAGCTTCTTTAGCTACACAAAAGATTTGTGGTTTGCCTCAGGTTTGATAGTCTCCGATTCTGAGCACCTAACGGCACTGCTCCATGCAGGTTTGTTTTGAAGCATTTAAGCACAGATACGTTGTTACAGATGCTCTATAGCCCTCTGTAGCTTAGTGACAAAGTTATTCCAGAATTTATCAGCAGGTCAGCTATCTCTGTCCCACCATTTCCCTGAGAAGCAATAGGAAAGGTAATTAATCTCTAACATGCAATTGTACCCTCACTGCAGATAGGAGCAGCCGCTTTGGAAATCTCCCTCCAACATCCGAGCCATTTCAACAGTTCATTTTGACATTCAGACATAAGTACGCACTCTTAACTTAAACACACAGCACTGTTAGCTGCCCTACACCCACGCACTGCCACCAGGACGTGCCTCACCAGGCCACTGCCATTCAGCACTGCCGTGATGGTGCAAAATGCCCGAAACCAGCTGTCGTCCTGCCTCCGAGCTCCGGCCGCTGGCACAGCATTGCCGTGCGAGTGTCCATCAGGAGGGGGACGACACAGCTGCACAAGCCAGGCTGCTTTCTGCAGCCGCTCACCGAGTGAGGACACTCAGGGCAGTTGCACAGTCACTACAAACACACACATCCACCGTGTATCCCTGCAGTCCTGGCACGCATTGTTGCTCTTCCATGACCACTATGAAGATGTCTTAATGCTTTTGTGTGTAAGCCAGCTAAATGTTAATTCTTCATGAGCTTTCACATACAGACACCTATCCCCCCTCCACTGGAAACCATGACCATCCCTGTCCAAGAAGGAAGAAGGCCACTTTCCTCTAAATAAATAAATAAATAAATAAATAATCCTTAAATAAAAAATAGTCAGTGTTGTGCAGCTGCTTCTTGAAGGAAGAAGCTTTCCTCTCTTTCTGGAGAAAGCAGTGAAGTCATTTGAACATATTTTTGTATACTTGTGCAACCCAGCAGTAAACACACTTCCATCTGCACATAGCACAAGGCTCGCCCCTGCACGGTCAAGATTTAAGCCCTGTGTGTTTAACATCCCACACAGGATAGCACTGTGTTTATACAGTTTCAGCTACAAGCCGCTAACATAAAGAATAGACACTTGGCTGGAGGCCCAGGTAATTCATCCGACAGTGGCAGCCACTATCAGACAGACCTCTTTTGAGAGAAGCCTTCATGAGCAGGAGCACAGCGGTGAGTCTGCAAAGGCACAGCCTGCACGGGTGGTCTCTGAGCACCTTAAAGAGGACCATATGGGATTAATGGTACAGCTTGAGCACATATTAGCCACAGCTGTGTGACGCACACTTGTGCAGACCACGTATCCGCTCCTCCCATCCAAACTCACTCACTGCACACCAAAGCTTTGCTTCGGATGTGCGAGTTTTGCATCACTCCGAGCAGCCCGCGAGACCCCAGCTGACACCAGCAGCCACCGGCTGGCCAGCCCTGGCCCCCAGAGCGGCTGTCCCATACCATGGGTCCTGTGCCATGCACGGGCTCTGCTCGGGAGCCGTCCTTCTGCTCTTTGCCCCGCAGGCTGCTCCTAGGAAGAGGCAGGAGCAGCTCTGCTCATTTGACACCATCAGCTTAATCCAACTTTGTCAGGAGCTGCTTGGCCATAACAGGCTCTGGCTGCTAACAGCATTTCCAAGCTAGCCAGCGCTCAGAGAGACACCACCTTTCCTCTCCGGCGGCTGGACTTCAAATCTTCCAACTAAAGGCTTCACACAAGTCTTTCCAAACTTCACAAGCTCGCAGCTCTCTCCCTGCTCTTCAGGGACAGCACTCCACCACACACACACTGACTGAGCAGGGTGCAGGCAATTACCCAAATCTTCACCAGCTGCAAGATCTCATTTTTAATCGGCAGTCTCACATTGTTCACATTTGCAAGCTTATTGTATTTCACATTTTTAACACAACACAAAAAAAAATAAAGAACTGGCTCTAGAGGCAATTTTGCTAGAGCTGGAATAGTTGCAGCAACGCTGCAAGCTACGCTGCTTTGTGTGATCTCCCATGCCCCTTCCAGTTACCTACCAGGTTAGGTACAGCGTTAGGCCACCTCATTTGTAATCAATTCCTCCATTTCACCATGACAAATGTTTAGTAACTATTACCTCCATCCAGACAAACAAAAGCCCCACAGGTGTTTGTCCTACTCCTAGATGAAGACTGGGCTGCTTCTTTCAGCTTCTACATTTGAATACTCTTGCTGTCCAGGTACTGCTTCAGAAGCCTGAGCTACTTTTCTTACAGTTAAAATACAAAATATTCTGCAGCTTGTTAAAGCCTATGTTTAAGTAATAAAGCTGGTTAATTAAAATATTTACGCTTCCTCTGCCTTAGGCAGTGTTTTCAACCAATAGTTGCAGCACTTCATGTGCAACTCTTTTTCATTTTTCCTCCTTGCAATTAAAAACCTGTTAAAAGTACATAGTTTTCTTCAGTTATTTATCTATATCAGAAGAGGTATTTCTTTAGTTTTAAACACTGAACTCAGAGCTAGGCTACAAAACCACAGCAAAATCTGAAGCAGATTTCTTGTAGTAGCGTTTTATGCCTCCCTGGTTGAGTCAGGGCTGTTCAGCAGACCTTTCCACCCAGGAAACCCAAGACATCTCCAGGGCATGAACCAGCAGCTCCTCACTGGAGCCTGCTGCTCCCGGTGCTTTCATGGCAGAGCAAACCACCCCGGTGAGCTGACCCTCGCAGAGTGGCTCCAAACTGTTTCCTCACAGAAAGTGGTATATTGGGACATACTCAAGTAAGGATCCTGGCAGCGATGTGGTTAATTCTCTGAGACAAGGTCTTTGCAACACCCTTGTCCAGGAGTCCCACATGCTCCTATCCCTATAACTGCAGATGTCTGCAAGTCATTAGCACGCTCAGTAATGCTCGCTTAGCAGCCACTAATCACCCGGTGTGACAGCACCAAGGGCAGGGCTCAGCCCGCCCTACTTTACAGTGGCAGTGAGCTGAATGCACTTAGTGCTTCTTCACTCTTGTATTTTGGGGGAGAACCTGAACCACTGGAAGACTATCTCAGGCTTTTCTACCTTTTTTGGATGCATAAAATATAACTGGCTACCTGTGAGCTGCGCCTGCTTCTGCACAGCCCTGGGGAGCCCCAGAGCAGCAGCTCAGGGCCACGGGATCTGCAGGCACTCCTCGGTAGCCGGATTTTGTGGCCACTCAAGTAGACATCTCACTTGGCCTTTGGTGACTTGATTGAGCTGGCAGTTCTCACTCTTGCTCACTACTCGGGTTAGGTCAGGGAAGTACTATTAGTACAGGAGCTGGTGTATCAACATGCAGTCAGCCTCTGCCAGCTGAGGTCTTCTCTGATAGCAGCTGTACTGGGTTGTGGCAAGAGACACCCTCCTCCCTTTGGCCACCCATATTTGATGTAGCTGTTCAGTTGTCCGGCACACATGCTGCATCATCTGGAGTGTCAAACTCACTTCAGCCAGCACTAGATACCATGGGGCTATATAACCACACAGCATTAAAAGAGCATTAAGATGGCACCACTACAGAGGGTCCCGTGGTCCCAGTTTAACAGCCTCCATGTCTTCATGCTGATATCTGACAGCCGCAGTGTCCGGCACTGCTGAGCTCGGGCTGCCGCACTGGAAGTCACTGCCCTTCCACGAGTCACCACAAATGTTCCTACCAGTCACCAGCCTAGTTTTTCTGTTTCTTCACAGCTGCATTTTTACCACAAGCCTAGAAGAGTTACCAAAAGAAATAATCCTCAGAAACAACTAAAGCTGTTTCTATTTGACTTTTAATTAGATCATTGATCTTGTTCAAGCAGTTACATAAGCTACCAGGTATTTGCATGCAGCCACACTGTTAATCAACAGCCAGAACAAAGCTGAAACACCATGATTACCATCCTAAGTCTTCCCACAGCCAGTATGTTAAGTCTGCTCAGACACCAACTCTTCCCCCACAGGGGAATTTGATAACAAGCCACATCTGAGCAAGCAACAACTACTCAGAGAGCCACCGCGACTAGCGGTGACACCAGCAAACTGCTGGTGCTCTGCAGCAGCATCCAGGTCTTGGTGCAGGCTCAAAGGTGCCTGGGCTTTGGATTATTTGGGAGACCAACAAGCAGAATTACTCCAAGTCTTGCAGAGAGAAGGAAACGCTACAGAAATTCACTGTCTAGCTATGAAGGTGAAGTAACACTTGGTATCTTGCACCATCAAGATGACAGTTGGACACCAACTTTGTTTAGCAAGCCAGTGTTCCCCATTCTGTAGTGAGGATCAAAAGCAGTCAGATTAATCCAAGATTTGTCTCGCACACCATGACAGATACAAGGTGTATTTGTTACACTGCCAGTTCCCAGCCAGGGAGATGCATCACAGACAAATGCAGGACCCTGCACATACTTCCCCAGCTTGGGCTCTTTGCTCCTGTGGTCTGAGCCCAGAGGGACCTGCTGCTACCACTCACCTTATAACAAAGGGAGGATCTGCACAAAGGTAAAGGTCACTTCTAAAACATAGTCATCAGTGCTTTAGCCTTGAGACCTGAACTAGCTCTGAGACATCGTTTGCCAACATTTGCCGATGGGAAGTCCGCTAAAACTGCTGCACCTACTGCTGCAAGGTTGTTGTGAGAAAAGGGAATGCAAAACAGTTAATTATACCAATTAAAGGAAGCATAGATAGAGCACGTTAGTATCTAGCCACGGGGAACAGTATTTCCTCTTCTGTGTTTGAATAACCTTCAGATGCACATATCATGGGTGTTTGCTCAGAGCAGCTCTGCGCACTGTGCCTTCTGCTGCAGGGCTCCAGAGGAGACTTTCAAACCTTGTTTACATAACATAGCTCACCAGTTGCCACCTACGGCTCATTTTAGGCCCACCAACCACAACCATGCCCTTTAGTATAGGCTCAGAAATACAGACACATACATTGTCTCTTCACAAGAGTGGCCACAGACTAATCAAAACCAGTAGGCAGCCGCAAGCGCCTGGGGTAGCCTGAAACGGCCGTGGGCTGCGAGCCCTGGAGGAGCGCCTGCCGCCAGCATCCCACCCCCAGGTCAGGCTGGAGCAGCCCCCAGGTCCAGATGTGCTCGCAGCACCTATGCAAGGCACAGGAGTTGGCATTTCAGAGAGCTCATCTCGCTGGCAGACAGTTTGAAGTGCCTCCAGACTTCAGCACAAAAAGCGGGTGGGAATGCACCAGCTGTGGGCTAGCAGGAAGGGTGGCTCCACTGCTTTCAGTTACTGCTCCGCAGCAGAGCAGAGGGCTTGTGGCCAGCGTTGCAAACGCTTGCACCCCACCCAGGCTTGCAGAAGACAGCAAGAGCCTCCCCAACAGCGTGGCAAGAGCAGAGTGTTGCTCACAGCCTCTGGCTGGTTGCTCAGCACAGCACCCACGCCATGCAAGCACCATCTGCAGCAATGCACCGCCTGCTAGCATGCGCCTGGGTGACACCGGGACGTGCTGCTGTGACAGCCCGTGCCCAGTTTTTCCCTCACAGCAAGCAGGCTGGGTGTCAGCGTGGCAGTCTGTCTGTCTGTCTGTGCCCACCTGACCCTCAGAGGACCCAGCTTTCGGGAGTTGCGCTGCCATGCAGCCTGGCCAGCTCCTGCTGGAGTAATTCAATGCTCTGACAAATAAACGTGTCATGATTTACGGCATGCCCTGAAGCAAGGGAGAAGGAGCCACAGCCCATGATGTCATCACAGCCCACGGCCATTTTTGTGCTATTACTGGGTAATGCTGGCAGGAGAGTTCATGCAACCTGCTGCTGCTGTGAGATGAAAATAGCTTGTCCCTTTGCAAGAAAGATCCCAGCCTGGATGTTCAAAGCTCTGCCACCACCAACTTACCAGCCTGAACAGTAAAACTTGCTATATTTCAATGACCCAGAGAAAACAAACTCAGAAATATCAGCTGAATTTATGCTTTAAAGTTAGAGATTGCCTTCAGTATTTATTGGTTCCTTCCCATTAGATTAGCTGTCTACTTCTGCGAGTTGTTAAGGAACAGCAGAGGACCATCACCTGCCTGACTCAGAGAAAACTTCCCATTAGCAACCAGATAGTGCAGCCGTATGTGTGGCCACCCTTCTCAGTTTATCAGAGAGCCATGGCTGCTTTCTTCCAAGGTCCATATCAGCAGGAGGTCCAAACAACCCCAACCCATCACACCAGGGAAGACAGGATTCAGCTGCTCCATCCTCTGCCCACCCCCAGGCAGCTCCAGGGCAGTGTCTGCTGTGTTACTCAGCTCAAGGGAGGATGTGCAAGGCAACCCTTGCTTCCCCAGGAACTTGGGCAAAGCTTCATTTGGCTGTTGTTTGAAGTGGCCTAGCGTGTTTTTCGCTAACACACACAAAAAAAAAATCCAATTTATTCTTGCAGCAGTTGCGAGTATTATAGTTGCCATGTACTAGCACAGTAGGAACTAGACATTGCATACATCTCACTACGGATGTTAGACTTCAGCAGCACAACAGTGTTTACACAAGGAATTGCAATCCATTAGCTGAACCCAAAGCCCACCACAGCAGATCCAATCCTCACTATGATGTACCAGATATTATGTAGACATCTCCAAAACTCAGGGTTAGTTGCAGGAGGGACAGGAAGCTGAGGGAGGCTCAGACAGGTTAGAGACCACATCAGAGCCCAGAGAACCATCTGGTTATGATACAACATACGCTCACTGCAGGGCTTTCGAGTACAGGAACTAGGATTTATCTTGTAATGATGCCCTGGAAGAAAGTGTCTTCCCTATTAGATTACAGAGCACTGGTCCTTCCTCAGAAGGAACACAAGCAGGCAGGAGTGCAAGCTACAGAAATGTTTGCCTTCTGGGGAAAAAAAAATCTGCATCAAATCCCCAGAAGCAAGACCTAGGGAAAAAACCTCACTCAAGCTTCACTATTAATTCAAATCAACAGGCAGAGCTCGCTTAGCTCATTGAAGAGATAACCTCAGATCTCGGCTGATTCAACTCTGAACCCCAGGTCAAGTTCCCAGGAAGAGCAAGGGTAGCTGTGCTCACCCCACCCAGGCGGCGGTTGCAAGAAGGGTGGGTGAGTACCCACCTCTACCACACACAGGCTACTACAGCAGTCAAGAAAAGATACAGGAGCAGCTAGAACAGGTTTCACAGCCACAGCGTTTTCATGAAAACTGCTACTCATATTTCTCCAAACACAACATGAAGGCACATATCTGTTCCCCCCGACCGTCAGCATGACTTCAGCCTGCGACAATCCAAGCCTGTGAGCAGTGCCATACGGTGAAGGCTGCAGCAAAGACTGCTGAAATCATCTGCAACGTGCTGTTTTGCTCTGTTGTGCTTGCTTAGCATGTATCTGTAGTCTAAACCTGGCAGGCCCTTGTTCAGGTCCCAAACTAGCTGCACAGCAAAGTCTATTTCTGAGGGGCAGAGATAAAACAGAATTTCTCTGCAGCTTGGGGGATTCAGACATTGTTTTACTTCCCATCACTTGGAGCAGACATCCAACAATACTGGCAACGCAGAAGCATGGCCACACACAAGGCTAACCACCTTCTTAGATTACAGTTGTAGGCTAGGAAAAGAGTTATCCTGACCCATTTAGATTTAAACATCCCCATGTAAGTCAATACAGGACATGGCATTAGAATATGGAGCAGTTAAGACTTCAGTCCTTCTTGAATAGCTGGCATAGCATTCAGTGCCTTAAATGAAAAAGCTGTTTAGCACATTAGTCTAACTGGTCCCAAGTAATTTTACTGAAGTTTGATCACTTTACAAGTTTCCACTCATACATAAAAGAATGCAAGAACAGTCTGTGTAAGCTACCTTAAAGTTTCCTGTAACTTGGAGCAAACAGCTCATGCAAAGCCACTTTTTCTTTAGACCAGCACTCCAACTATTGAAACAGAAGGTCCTGAGGAGACCAACCACCCTCAGAAACTGAAGCCACCTCCAGTCTCCAGCAGTGAGGCCCACTGCCAGTCTATCAAAAATAATTTTCAAGGGAAAGGATTAAGTGTCACACTTCCAAGAAGCAGAAACCTGCTTCCAAGACACACTGGATATTTTCCAGAAAACAGCCTCAAGGGAAGTCACAGGTAAGTGGCAGACAAAACACAAGTGTATTTTGACTACCTCCTTATGACGTGTTAATAGCACCTGGAGTGAGACAGAGAGAGACCCTAAGTGTACACAGGCTGAAAACACTTTTTCCTTTTTTCAGTTTTCAAGCACCTAGCTCTAGGCATTACAGGACAGCACATTTACCAAGTTTTAGAAGAGATGAGTTTTCCTCTAGAAATTTAAGATTTGCTTTGTCACCCTTCAGTGTATCAACAGCCTAGGGAAGAAAGCTGGTTTTCAACTGTTTTCCTAAAATGAGATTTCCATGAGGTCCTCAGACTCACAGGTCAAGATACTTTCAACTTTAGAGCATGCTGGAGGTCTGCGCTATAAAGCGCAGTGCATGCATCAAGTACTCCATTAACCAAAACCCCACCTGATACACAGGCTAGGCTCAGTCAGAGACTGCCCTTCCAGAAGTACTCCTGCAGTTGGGACATCCCAAGACCACTCAAGTCTCCACGAGGCAAGCACCAACAGACCATGATTATAACCCCATCCTCTCCTCACCCATCTCCCTCCTGGCATGGCTCAACTCCCTCCAGGCACTGCAGTGGGACTCAGGACCACCACAAAGACAAACCTGAAAACCAACCACACAACTGTAGCCAAGGCTGGCACTGGATCCCAGTGCCACGGCAGCAGAGCTGCCACGCAGCCCCAGTTGGCCCTGCCCATCCATCAACTCGCATCCCTCCCTGACATCCCGCAGTTGTGAGGCAAGCCAGATCAGCTCACTCACCTGGTGAAAGCTCAACCCAGCAAGGGAAACCACACGTTCTTCAGTTTGATCCATCTGACTGCAGCAGTCTAAGACTGCAGTTTTACCAAACAAGCCAGCCAGCCGCTCAGCACCCATCCTGCCTCTGCCAGCGAGGCAGGGCTGCCAGGTGAGCACCAGCCACGAGGACACTGCCAAGAGGCACTGAACGGCACCGGAGCACACACCTAGGACCTGCTGGCTGCAAGCTTGGGTGCAACTTGGCAGGTCACAGCCTGAAACCACCTGCCAGGCTTCAGACACTGAACTCCTCTGTTTCTAAGCTACGTCAGTTGACTCTTACTGCCTGGTATCAGGGTTTCTAGGGGCAAGCTCAGTACCAAATTAGCTTCAAGCCCACCTTCCCTGCCACTTGCTAAGGCTTCTACCAAGGCACTATGCGGCTCCCATGTAGAGTAATCTGCAGAGTCAATCAGCTCCTCCAGCCAAAAGTCCTTGTGATCTGCATTCCTGGCGTCCTACCCCTCAGTGCCTGTCACACCACATGCCACTCAACACCCAGGAATCTGCAATTATCTCAGTCTAGCAGACAAAAAAAAAAGCTAGACTTAACATTTGTTAACACTTGAGTAGCACAGCAGCTACCTCGTGTTGAGCAGAAGACTCCATGAAGTCACCTGCCCTCTCAGCAGCTTTTTCAGAGCTTTCAATCCCATCTTTGCTGGATGGCACAAAGCACCTGTGTTTTATGGCCATTTTTACAGTAGACCACACATGCAGACGAATCTGCACTGAAGTGAAGGCACTCCATGCCTAAAAGAAAAGCATCCAGAAACTACCAAAAGACTCTGAGCAGAGACTAAACAAGTGGCAACAGCAGCAGGAGAGGTTGGACTCCTAACTGTGCATCCAGAAAGGGCTGTGGTCAAACACTATAAATGTAACTGATTTCTCTGTGTATAGGCAGACTTATTTTAAATAGACAAAAACTGAATGCCAAAAGCTTGCTACTGAAAAAGTTTGAAAGTGTGGTTGTAGTATAGCAGTGGTAGCTGAGCCATAATACATGGCTTCCAAAACATTCCTGGAAGTTAAATAATAACTGGAACAGGCACTGCATCCATTAGCAGAGGTCTGATGGCATTATTAATGCCAGATATCCAGCAGCCGCAGCTGTCAGGTTTTCCCAGCTGATTTGGCTCAGAGCTGGCCCTAAACACCCCAGGCCCTAAAGACTAACCTGGTCATAAAAGTTCTCCACCTAAAAGCCTTTATTGGTACACAGCTCCAGTAATGGAGGCCCCCATAATAGCCCTGCTTTTGTTCAGCAACAAAAAAGAAGAGACTAAAAACTAGAAACAAAAAGAAAGCCCCAAGTTCTTCAGAACTTGCAGGGAGAAACACAGCAGGGACAGGTAGCAATCCCAGCCAATGCTGCGCCTGTAGGAGAGGTGACATGGGCTTCAGCCCCTTCAACCAAGTGGAACGCTGCAAGGCTTGCTCTGAACATCTTTTTTGGAAAGCGAGTTCAGGATGTTTTTTCAGGAGTGGCTCAGTTTATCCAGGACTGTACAGTAGGGCTCCTGTGCTACCGCTTGGCTCCAGCTCTGGTGGCACAGCACGGACGGAGCTGTATACCCCTTTATGCAGAGGCTGGCATATGGCAAAGGCACTAACCGCCATAGACATTCCATTCTCCCAAAGCTTCGACTACCAAGTTTTTTCAAGGTTTTGGGTTTTTCTTTTTTAATTTGTTTTTTTTTAATAGCCAACACAATGCAAGTAAGCTGCAAAACAGTTAGACATATCTTAAATTATTATGGCCACCCTACAGCTCAATCTAATTCTGCAAGGGAGCTGTGCTGCTGCAGCAGCGTTTACAGAAAGGAAGTCACTGGAAGCCAGGCCTGACCAGACTAACCTTGATCTCCCAAACCCGCAGCCCTCGGGAAGTCCCACAGACAAATAGGAAGGCAGCTGGAGCAGCAACGTTTTTCTAAGGCAAACAATAGAACAGGAGGGGAGCGCTGGCCTGGTGTTAGCGTTGTGGACAGTAAGGAGCTATTCCAGTGGCTGAAGCAGAAAGGTGAGCTCCAATGTCAAGCAAAAGCAAGCTCAGCCCAGGATCAGCAGCTGCAACTCGAACCCCACTGTGTGCGAAGGGAATGCATCTCCAAGTAAATAATTATCACCAGCTCCATTCCCAGCTGCAAGTACATTAGCTGTTTTGCCCTAGGAGGATAATCAGCCATTCGGGACCCAGCAGTCCCTATTTGTCCAAAGCTGCTTTTACACGTTAGTAGAGAGGAACAACAGGGCACCCTCCTACTCCACCCAGCCACAGGTTTACAGAGAGGGCCAGGTCTCTCCCAAACTGGAGAAGTTTATATTTTCTTGCTATTGTAGCTAAAGCCTCTGAAGGGAAACAGCTTTCACCTTGGCCAAGAATTTTAGATAACTGAGTAGAGCTGCACTCACACAAATTCAGCTGTGCAATTCATCGAGGCCAGAGTCATCAGGAGGCAGTAATTAGACTTATCTGGCAAAGAGCTAGAAAAGGCATTCACATTCTTTCCAAGAGATCTCTCAGGCATTCAAATTACTGCTTTACAGACTGTGTTTCGGCCACACCTGAGCTATTCCCAAAACGGTCACTGCATGCATTCCTGAGGGATCATCTGTAATTTCATGTGCATGCCAACAGTTTTAATTTCCTGACCAGACCACCAGTTATCTAGCAATTGCACCCTCCAGTATGGCATGGACCGTCAAACCCAGTGCCAGCCAGGGTGGGCATTAGCTCAAACCACCTATCTCCTGGAATTAGCAGAGGTCCTTGTACATTTTCTACCCACGACGTACCACAGCAGAAAGATTAAGGAGAAAGTGCAATCCTGTTCAAAAGCTGGCGCTTAGGCAAGCATCCATGCTAACCTGAATACTGGCATCATCTACTGGGCTCTGGTGAGCAAGAAAAGTCTCTTCACTCTGCTAAACACCTATGGTAGCACCTACCTCCGCATAGCTCACCCACCCCACGAGAGCCAGGCTCCAGCACCCTGCCAGAGCCCAGGTACCCCCGGCCAGACACAGGCTAGGGCACGCATCGCCCCCGCTGCATCTCCTGCCGGGGCTGTTGGAGGGGTCAGCGCCTGGGGAAAGTGGCTGCACAGGCAGAGAACACGCTCTGGCACCGGGTTTCTTCAGGAAAAGACCCTATGAAATAGTGACCAAGAGAGAAGCTCCGGAGGACAGGAGAGCGCTGCCAGCCCCGGCAGCCGGACTGTGGGACAGCCCCGCGGCACACGCAGCTTGAGACCAACGCTACGCTGCACCCCCAAAGCTTGCTCTTTAAAGAAAAAAAAAGCAGCAACCCCTCAGGCTCCGACCCCGCAGCCCCGGGGAGCCCGGCCGGCAGCACCCCGCGGCCGCCCACCACCCCGAGCCCGTCCAAGCTCTGCGAGGCTAAGGTCCGGCGCAGGAAAAAAAAACACACTAAAGTGAGAAAAAAAAAGCAAAAAGCCACCCGCTGGGGATGCACTCACCGATGGAGACCAACTTAATGCTCTCCCGCTCCAGGAACTCGAGGGCCACCGAGACGTTCTCCAGCTGCATCTGGCGGAAGGTGGGCCGCTGGTGGTACTTGCGGTACATGCGCTTCTGGCTGAGCACCTCCAGGAGGGCGATGAGGCGCAGCCCGTCGCTCAGGTCGTGCTGCAGGTTGCCGATGCGCTTGTTGACGCAGCGCAGGTGCTCGTTGCACCAGCGGGTGAAGGTGTTCTGCTGGATCCGCTTCCAGGGCGCGTCCTCCGCCAGGTCCTTCTCGGTGGCCGGCATCTCGCCGTCGGGATCGGCCGCTCTGCGCCCGCCCTGGCCCCGCGCCTGCGTGCTCATGGCGCGGCCCCGCTCCGCCTCCTCCGCCGCCGCGGTCCGCTCCGCCCGCGCCCCGCC
>VZTQ01009213.1:183949-213204 GCA_013400755.1 Pelecanoides urinatrix
CAGCCCGCCCCCAGCTCATCGCCCCGCCGGGCGCAGGCACCGGCCAGCCCTCACGCTCCCCGCGTGAGACAAGCCCCGCAGAACGAGGCAGAAGTTTGACGGGATAAACATCCCCCCAGAGCCGCAGCGGGGAAACCTCCCGCGCCCGGCGCAGGCGAAGGCTTCGCTCGCTCTCCCCGAGCCTGGAGAACTGCCGCAGCGCGGCTGGGTGGGAGGCGGGGAAGGGGATGTGCAGCCCNCAGGCACCGGCCAGCCCTCACGCTCCCCGCGTGAGACAAGCCCCGCAGAACGAGGCAGAAGTTTGACGGGATAAACATCCCCCCAGAGCCGCAGCGGGGAAACCTCCCGCGCCCGGCGCAGGCGAAGGCTTCGCTCGCTCTCCCCGAGCCTGGAGAACTGCCGCAGCGCGGCTGGGTGGGAGGCGGGGAAGGGGATGTGCAGCCCCTGCCGCGGCCTGGGAGTATCTCCTAATGTCGCAGGAATGCGGTTATGTCATGGCGAGTCCCCCACACGCCCTGCCACTGCCTCCCAGCCATCCGCCAGCCGAAAGCTCTGGGAAGCATCGTTACCGCTGAAATGGAGGCATAAATCTCTGCTGGCCGGGCTCCTGGCTGTGAAAACTTGTAAGCCATAACCACTGCTCACTGTGACAAAGTTACTGCGACATTTCCCATGTACCTGTCCCATCCATGAGAGCTGCGGGCAGGAGGAGGGGGAAAAGGTTTTTAAAATACTTTTCATTTTCCTTACGTAGTTGAGCGTTACCAGGGGCGACATTTCTGACTGTGCATGAATCCTTCCTGCTGAACTCACTGGGCATGACACACCCACGGGAGGGGAAAGCATGCCCAAGACAAGAGCGGCTAAAGTACTCTCCTGCTGAGCTGCTCTTTCTGAAGATTTGTATTTCTTTTTCCAGCCAAAAAGCTTTATTATTACAGAAAGAACATGAGATTTTTATGAGTGATTTTACAAATTAGTTTCTCAAATTGTTTGCAGCAGCACAAGAAATGTTGCAGTCATTAAAGTTCATAGAAAGTCTTGAATGCTCCTGCGCTGCAAACATTTTCCTTGTGCAACAGAAATGAAGCAAAGTTGCCCCTGACATGTTTAGACGTCTGACCCTGAAACGCTGTTCATCACCTCTCTGCCGTAGCCGTACGGCCACTCATCCTGCCCTTGTGCACATCAGTGGAACGAGCCGGGAGCTGAACCAGCACAAACCCAGCTACAAACATGATTTTAAAAACAAATAACTAATTATTTCCATTCACTGCATTTAACTTGGGCTCACGCAGAAATGCTGTTCATCCAATAGTCCAAAATATGTCACGTATTAGGAGCTAAAGAGGCCAACCCAATGAATGAGTCATCACCCAGTGGATGAAATCCCATATCTTCATGGCTGCTCATAAATAAGACAAGCTCAACTTTATAGTAAGTCATAAGTAAACAATGAACTATATGAAAATCAGAATCAGCTGTGTTATAACTGCTCAGGCATGGTGCCCATGCAGAAATGAAAAGCGAATGTGATACCATCACCGTTTGGCTTTGGAGGCTGAATTTGGGGCTGAAACTCTTAACAGGTCTTTTGATGCGTGTAGCAGGGCGGTCGGACATCCAAACCTTCGAGGCCACTGCAGATGCCTGTTTGCAATAAACAACACATTATCCTGGCCATTACCACTTCTGAATGCAGCCTCAGATCCTGACGGGCAGATTTTCCGAAACTGATGTCTGGTGTCATCTCGCTACAGCCCAACAGCTCCGGGCGGTGCTCCCGTGCTCTCGCAGCCCGCTCCTGCATCAGCACTCTCTCCTCAGCAGAAAAGAAGGGCAGCAAAAAGCTGCTCCTTTGCCCTGCAATGAGCATCGGTGCATCCCGTGTATCCCACGTACCCACTACCCTGAGCGCTGGGCTGGATTCACAGAGCTGGCTGGGGTTTTTTGGAGGGGGGTTGGTTTGTTAATAATGCTGAACCAGCGTTGTGAGAGAAGGCAGGAAATAGCAGAAAATATTGATCAACCTCCGCCTCGCTATAAAATTAACAGCAAATAAAACTCAGCATTTAAATAACTGAAAGCCTGACCGCAGCGCAGACAGCAGAGCCGAAGGGCCGGGTGAGAGAAGACGTGCTCTCAGCATGGGGAGATCCCCGGCAAAGGGGCCACGAGCAGCAGGGGCAGCTGGGCCACCCCCGGGTTTGAGCTCCATCCTCCCCCCAGGGAGGGTCTCCCCTGGCCACAAGCAGCTCGTGGGGCTGCCAGCCAGCTCTGCAGGGGCATTTACTCCAATAAAAGCATCTTTCTGCTCCTGAGGAAGAGAAGTGTTTTGCTCTCTTGTCAAAGACTTTGGGAAATGAATGTTTTTCTCCCCCCTCTTCTCATATCCTATTTGTGTCCGGGTTACTGGTGCAGGCAGGATACTCAGAGCATCACAGGAAGCAGATCCTTGTCTTTCAGGGAAAACCAGGATGTGCTTGGGCAGTGCTGGAGGGGAAGCGGCAGGTGGACAAGGTTGACCGTCTCAGGGGATTTTCAGTTTTCATGAGCGTGACACCGCACAGGAAACCTTTACTGGCAGAGGCATCCAGAGCTGCAATTGCCTGAAGAACAAGCTCCGGGGGTAGGTGCCGGACAGAGGAGCAGCCTTTGAAGAGTTCCAGGTGCATGTGGGCTGGGTGGTGCACTCGGAGGTGGAGAAGTCCTGCTGCTCCCTCACCCTAACCTTCTCCTCTTCAGTACAACGGAGCAGCTCAGGCTGCCATCAGAATAGCTATAGAGCCAAGACAGTGGCTGTCTGGCTATAGGAAGGGGAGAGACCGAAGCAGCTTTTCCCTGAGAGAGCAAAGCTCCGGCCTCTGCCAAAATACACAAGGACACAGACTGCCATGGACTGTCCCTGCAGAGCAGGGCTGGGGCAGATCAGGATATCTGTTCTACAGTGATGTATCTAGACATGGGGGGGACCTTTAAGATGCATCAGAAGAACGAAAGCCCAGAAGAGGCACAAGCCTGGTCGCTGTCGCTCAGTCCACCCCAGGGGATGCAGCACCTCACACTGGGGGACAGGCCTGGCTCCCTCCCTCCCTCCGGGGCATTCCCACTGCCCCTGCATTTCTCTAAAACCCTGGGAACTGCGGGGCCCTCTCAGGACTCCGCAGATTATTTCCAAGTCCTCTCAGGAGACCTCCAAAGAGCTCCTCTGGCTCCCTGGCTTCCCGACGGTCCTCAGCCCAAGCAGCTCCGGCATCAGAGCGGGCTGGGCAGCCACGACCCCGGTGCAGGCTCTCCCGCCAAGCACCCTCTGAACAGGAAAGGCGTCTTATTTTCTCAACCCCGTTATAGTTGCAACAGGGCAAAGCACAGATGTAATCCAACCAGAGAGGTGACTGCACTAGCCTAAGCGTCTACCTTCTGTGCAAGCAGAGGTCCTCTGTATACATTCTCGTTTTTACATCAGAAAATTGTTGTACCTTGTTAATAAAGTTCTGTAAATGGATGAATAATTTCCACAAAGGAAAGAATGTAAAACTTGCATCGGTGCAATGTTACTTCTAATCAAGTGATCTTTGTAATTCTCCAAAGCAAATGGAACTTCATATTTTCCATATGTAACCATCTTTTTCACCCAAAGCACTTTGTATTCAATAAAAATACCAGCTTTCATTAGGAAAAAAAACCCGTCTGGTGCAGAGTTTTCCTGGCATTGCACATCTCTGGTTCCCTCACTCAACATGTTTAGAATTAAATCACAAAACCTTAACTCACCCTCTAATGATCTGTTTGTTTCCAGATTCATATTCCCACAATATGTTTGCTGACAGCATTTGGGCTCTTTGACAAAAGACAAGGAATTTTTCCCAACAATGTATATTTGCTTCGTTCTGGTGCATTGCAGGGGAAGGGTGCAGGCTGTATGAGCTGTCACCAATAACGTGACTGTAAGAACAACTGTAATTTATTTAGTACAAACTAAATGTTTATACTAAGTGTTCTTTGTTCTGAACATTATCGCTTCAACATTCAGCTTTTTATGAAGAGAGCTGCAAGAAAGGTTGAGCCCTGTTTTGAAAGGATTTTTAAATTTAGCGTCACTATGAGTTGGAGCCAAAATCCCCATGCGTACGGCTCTCGGGAGGAGGATGGTAAAAAGCTGCTCCCCTCAGTTTCAGGCACTTCAAAACTGTTCTTTTCGACTTTGTTATGTGTTAGAACAGAATTAAAGCAACCCAATTCTTGGAAGGATACATTGCTTCAAAATAAATCTGAAATGTTACACCCCAAATAACATTGGATGCAGTATTTTGACATTATTGCACCTTATTTCTTTCTCCCACCCCTAAAATAATCCCTTCAAATTCATATTGATTTCACAAAGCACTTCGATCTCAACAGAAACGAAACACGCTGGTCCCACCAGTATGTCCTCAGCCTTCCTCACCTGCTTGTTGATGGATGGGGCAGGAAGGTGTCCCCACACACAGCCACGCTCCAGGCAGCAGCCACACCAGGGGATCACTTAATAAATTGCTGACACCCAAACGCGAAGCAAACCGAAGTCTGTAATATCTGGAGAGCCCTGGGTGTGATCTCTTTTAAAAGAGAAGTTTGTCTTATATTTTTCTGGGTCTAGTGCAGGTTTCTCTATCAAAGAATATTGGACTGTGTTAGTGGCACGAATAATCTCATCCCATATCAACAAACTGGAAACCTGCTGGAAACCTGCATCTGGGTGTGGTATCCACCACTCAGAGAAGACAAGGAGAAAAGGGAGGGCGGCAAGGAGGATGGCTATGGCACAGGTCATGGGCTGCAGCACCTGCACAGGGAAGAGCAATGGCAGAGCGAGGGGTCCTCCCTCCCAGAGGGGAAAGGACTCCCGGGCAGAAAGCGGCAGCTGAACAAAGCCATGCACTAGGGAAATACATTTTCAAACAGGAGCTGAGAGAAGGGGTTAAAAGAACTTTAGCAGTTGAATGATCGATAACATTCAAAGAACCAAATCAGCAGGTGAAAGATAGATACTATGTTAGCTGTTGTGTACGTTAATTGTAGCTTCTCACAAGGCCAGCACAGCCATTGTGTAAGTCAGCTGTGGCACCTCACAAGGATAGCTCCTGATAGGAACTAAGAACTTGTTTTAAGACACCAGCAAAAACTGACCCTACGGTCTGGATAAGAGCCAAGGAACAACTGAGCCTGTGCAAGAACAAAAGGTTACGAGCGGTGATGAAGAGGAACCACTGGCCTTCATCCCCACGACCCCTAAGGACCACCACCAGGAGACAATGCTCAAGCGCGAATGGGAGGAGTTCATGGAAATAGCATCTTGGAACTCATTTTAATACGAAGCGAGAATAGGTCATGCATATGTATAGGCGTATTGTGAAACTTTATGTATATGCAACACTTTGCTGTATATATTTATGGTGAGTGCCGTGTTGGGGTGCGCACGATTTTGGTGGGACTACCCCCTGTGCTGCCCAGCGCTGAATGAACACACCTACTTTACAATCTAAGAGATTGTGGAGTCTGCTTTCCGCAAGTCAGAGCAACTTGACATTGTGAACAACTAACTTATCCACCTATTATGGTGGATCCTCCACCACTGCATATGGAAAAATAAACATCAGATGTTTCTCTAAAACACATGTAATTTAAATAGGAACAATTTAAGGTGATTGTCCCACCTGTAATATTGTACCTCATCACTGATTTCACAGTCCCTGTTTCCTTGTGGGTAATTTATCCTACGAACAGTGATCCCAAGTTTTACTCCTAGAAAGAATGAATATCTTCCTATTACTTTCATTTTTAGGACAACTAGAATTATTCTTATTTGCTTATTGCAAAATATTTTAGACACAACAAATAAAATACCCCCAGGTTTATCTGAAGAAAGGAAATCCTTTCTGTGGACTCCCCTTCTCCCTGCTGAGCTGGTGACTCAGAAGACTGCGAAGTCCCCCAGCAGCAGGAGGGTGTTTCTCAGGGGTGTGAAGCTGACCCTTCTCTATTACAGATAACAGCCCTATGGCCCAGGCATTGTTCTGCTTCACCAGGGCCCTGTTTTCACAAGGTACTTAATGAATAGGCTTTCAAGTGCAAAAATGCAGGCTGAGATCAGGAAGGCAAATGACCTTTGTGCTTGTGATTGCATGTTCACATAGTTGCGCCTATTTTCCTCACTAACATATAGGTATCCCTTTTTTTGTTAACATGCCTTATTTAATTTTAATAGGCTTTTTTGTTGTATTTAAAAATGTAGAGGAAAATAGAAAAAAAAAATCCCATTGTTCTCCCACATGTTTGTTTTCACTACAACTACTAAGAGGAAAAGCCCTTTACAAAAACAGGATACAGCAGACTCCTCTGCACTGCTGCACCGCGCACCCCCGCGCACTCGCACACTCCGGGCACGGTTGTAGTGGTAATCGAGAGTCCATAGAAAGCCATAAATAAGTGAAAAACATCAATGGGAGTCGTCTTATCCACTTAAATGGGAGTAGCATCAAGTCCCTGCTGAATAAACCCCATCAGCCTGGGCAGGTTCTGCTCCCAGTGGACGGTTACCATCTGCCTACAGGCATTTTTCCCTGCGACTTCAGTTACGGACAATGAGGGGCAGACAGGGACGTCCGCAGGGCAAACCCCACCACTGCAGGAAGGTGTCGAGCCAACATGGCAAAAGCCATCCAGCATCCCTTCCGGGCAGTCCTAAGAGATGAAACACCAGGGACCCATCCGATGTCACCTCCATCTGAAGCTGCCTGGCTCCAAGAGATGCCCCCAAATCCCCCGTCGGCCTCGCTGAGCAGCTGCAGGCTGTCTCTGGGGTGCCCTCAGGAGCGGGGCTCCCCACTGCATGTCTACTAATGACTTTTCAGAGCTCCTCTCTTAACGTATCCCACAGTCTCCTTTCCCCCCGATCGCATTATTGCTTCCCCTGCTTGGTTTTCGGCCGGTCGGCGGAGGGTCCCCGGCTGTGCCAGCAGCCCCTGGGAGAGGTGCCGGGGCCAAGGCAGGAGGACTCGCAGGCTGCGCTTGCTGCAGAGCACATTCCTGTGGGCTGTTGTTAAGAAGATAATAAAAATTTCTGTTTTCTTTCTCCCCACACATTAGCATTTGGAGGAGTTCATGCTTCCAAAGAATAACACTGACTTGTTCTCCGTAATACGGAGGAATAAATCAAGTCCAGTTATGAGGAGATCTGCATTTCCGTAATCAAGAGCCTCATCTCTGGCCAGAAAGTACCTTGTGGGAATCGGGTTGTAACAACTGGGAGGCCAGTAAAGAGCAATTTGAGCTTTTCTGACTCTGAAACATGGTGATTGCAATTCCATTCACCTGGTCAGAAACTACCGCTCAGCAGCCATCCGCCTGGCAACCTCCTTCAGACACCATCCCACGATCATTTCAATTAAAAAAAAAAAAGTCTCAGATTTTAGGGAAATATATTTTCTGGTTTCTTTCTAAGGAAAAACTTGAAATGCCATAAGGGTTGAGGGTATCCTTGGGGTGAGGGGAACGATATACTACTTTAGTTTTAATTTTATAGGGATGTGGTTCTACTCAGTTTTCTTTGAACAAAGTGTAATCCTTGTTTCTTCATCAGAAATGATCATGGCTTTTGATTCAGCCTTGATTTCTGAACAAGAGGAATTATTACTGTAATCATTTTACAGTGTAAATGATATGATAAATGTTTATGCAAATCCTTAAGGTAAGACTACACCACTTTATTACTGCAAAATAAATATCCAAATTACTGACACAGTGTCTTTGAACCAGTGAGTGTTTGCTATCATTCAATAAACTGAAGAGCCAGGGAGACAACACAGTCTTAGGACAACAGGCTATGCCTGATATTACTTAGAATCAGACCACAATGTTTTCAGCTCAAGGAAAAAAAATACAATTTCCATTTATACCAAGAAGATCTTTCATTGTTTAGAAACTGCAAACCGACATCCCACGCTTTTTACATCTATTGGTAAACAGCTGCCTGTCATCAGAGGACAGGATTAAAGAATATGGCCATCATTCCTTCCTCGCCAGGGAGAAATAAACCCACAACATCCTCCCTTGCTGCATGCGAGGAGTTCAATTACAAAACTGTTCCCGAAGCCCCAGGATCCACCAACTGGGCATCCCAGAAGAAGAAATCGCGCTTCCCCAGGCGTTGTTAGGACAAGCTCGCTTTGAGCAATTCCTTTTCTGAAAGCGGATCAGAGACAACCCTTGCGGCGCTCCCTCCGTCCCACGGACCATCACACCCTGCCATCGCCCTCCAGCCCCGGCCCCAGGGGTCCTGCCGGAGCCGAGGGCAGGTCCTGCATGACGCCCAACCGCGCCGCCCCTCGCACCTACCGGCTGCCGCTCCCCACCGGCCCCGCCAAGCCGATGGACGAAACTGCCGGGCTTGGGCTTGGGCTGGGGAGTTGCTGCTGTCCCAGCAGCAGGAGGTCACCAGGCTGCTGGTTTGATCTTCAGTTCGTTTTCCATCTGAAAAGTTTAACTCCTTCACGCCCTGGAAGGCAAAACATCGGCAGGGCCGGCTGCGCCGCTGCGCTCGTCCCTCGGCGGGGAGGCTGAGCACAGGCTTGCGCCGGGCTGCCGAGGACTAGGACACGCACCTGGGCGAAACCGGGACGTGGGGGGTCGGCGTGGGCGGGTTTGCTCTGAGGCTTGGGGGTGAGTTTGCTGCAGAGAAGCCCACGGTGAGATCTTCCTCTCAACAACTTACACCCCCCAAACCCCGTCCTGAAGCCTCCCGTATTCCCATGCATTCCTGTGGCTGCCAAATCCCTGCCGGAGACCCCGAGGGCTTACACTTGGGAAGGGAAGGGGAAAACCTTTGACAGCACTTTTTTCTCTTTCTCACCAAGCCCCTGGGAAATTGCAGGGGATGGAAATCTTTTCTGGCAGAGGAGAAACCCAGATCCGCGAGGGTGTGGTGGGAGGTGGCCCTAAAATATCCTAGCCCAGACCTGCTGCCAGGAGCCCCCAGCCAGACCTACCCTGGGCACCCACCTCCCTCCTTGCTTTGATCAGAGAGGGGTTCCTGGGGACGGGGGCGGGGTTTGGTGGTCCAGCTCAAGATGAAAGGACGTTTGCTCGTGCAAGAGCAGAGGGAAGAAGGTGCCTCTGCTTGGCCCTCGCAGCCCACTGGGTTTCCAGCTACCTGTGCACCAGCACCGGCCCTGGCCCCTGCACGTGGTGCTACCACGATGCATAGGACAGGGAGGGCCAGCCACCAGGAACTCAAATACTATTTCCAGCAAGATGCATAAAACAGTTATGTGATGATGTCAGCCCCGACCGCCATCTTCCTCTTGCATTTCTCTGCTGTACAACTGTTGAGCAATGGAAACGCTTTCTGCATTTCGAGGCACTGCTTTCTGTCCCCCGTCCCCTGCTGCAGGCTCGCTCTCGCCTCTCACCGCCAGACGTGCCCCGCGCAGACTGTTCAGAGTTGGCAAAAGGGAATTTTTAGGCTCCTGCCCCCCAGGAAACTAAGCTAAGTCTGGTCCTTGTGAAGGCTTCTTCAAACACCACTTTTAGGCATGAAATCACAGCTCGGTATGAAACCCTGCTCTCGGAGTTGCTGTCACACGTGGGCTGCCCTCTCCCCCGGCCGCGGTGGCAGTCGGAGGGAAGGGACAGCCCCCCCGCAGGAGGGTGTGCCGGCTGGGCAGGCTGCAGGAGGTCACAGGGAAGGCCACGCGTGGCAGGGACAGGAGCCCTTCAGGGGGCCGGCAGGAAGGCAGCAGGGCCAAGCCACGGAGGAGGTTTTCTCATAGACCTGACGCGCCCCGGGGTGTCGCAGTGCCCGTGGGCACAGCGCACGCTGGCCCGGACACGCGGGCACTCGCTGTGCTGAGCCCAGCTGCTGCCCGCCCCTGCTTACCCTCCACGTCCTTTCCAGTGCATCAGCCCACACATCCGCAGGAGTCCGTGTGGGTCCTCATCACTGGCGACGAAGTGCTCAGAGCAAACGACAAACACGAGGCTCCTGCAACTCACGGCTCCGACGCCGGCACGTCCCACCCCTCACCCTGCATCTGGGCTTCATTTGCGAGCTCCCTGGGGCACGGGCTTTGCCTAGAGCCTTGAACGAATCCAGTGCATTTTAGCCCCATATAAATAACATGAACCTCAGCCAGCCCCTCCAGGGTGGGTGCACCCGTCAGCGTCTCTGCCTGCCCAGGTGGTGATTCCCAAAGGACCACTGGCACATGCCATGGCCAGCCCCCTCGAGCACCCAGGCACCCCGAGTTACACAAAGGGTGACTTTTGTCCCCAATAATAGGAGCATCGATGAAAGGGGAGCCCAAGTGAGGGAGAGGAAAGGGAGAGGCACCCCCCTGCCCTTCTTCCCCAGAGCAGGAGGTGCCAACCGCAGCGCTGTGATTCCAGGTGACACTGGAATCCCCGGGGCTTCACTGTCGATGGCACACGAGACGGCAGCCAACACGTGATCCCCGTGCAGACACCCTTATCGAAGGGCTGCCGCAGCTTTTCATTCATCCCTGAGCTCAGCCCCACTATGTGACTTGACTTAAAGGCCAACATTAAAGATAATTTTTCAAACCTTACTCTGGAGGGAGGGCAGCTTTGGGGCTTTTGATTTCAAGTATGAAAAATGTAATTATGGATAACGATGCCTCTTGCTGCAGCACAAGCAAGAAACCTTTCTGTGTGTCATGGCTGGTCCCTGTGTCCTAAAGTAAAAGAGGGTTTTTCTGCTTTCACTACAAAACATACTTGTATTTCAGCCTGAAAGGCCTTCTCATCTGGGAGCTCTCTAGCGGCCAGCAGTCTCTCCTGCATCTGGTGTTACTTAGCCAGCAATTTTTCTTCTGCGTTGCCTGGGGGCCAAAAGTACTCCCCAAAAGGCGAAACATGGGTTAAAATTGTTTAGAGAACAAAACTCTGTTAGAATGTTTTATTGGAGTCCAGGGAAATTACTTTTAAAATACATACACATAATATTAGCAGCAATAATATACTTTTTAAAAGTCCACTGTAAAAGTAATGATGTTTCAGAACGGAGCCAGCATTTCAAACCCATCTGTACGGAGATCACATCAGACACAAGGCTTATGTTTCCACTTTCTGCGGCGTGAAAGAAAATACTCTGCTAAACATATTTACCTTTAGCTAATACGTTTGCTAAACTTGGATAGTTTGGTTTTAAGTGAAGCTTTCTTGTACTCAGAAAGCTTCACTTTCACAGAAAGCTGAAACTGTTTTTTTTTTTTAATTTACAGGCTTCCCAGCTTGTATCAAACCCTTCTCAGTCCTTACTGGGTTCTGCCACTATGATGCTTAAATCCGCTGTTGTATTTCAATTATAAAGCGACAAATTAATCTAGGACATGAATAGTCTCACAGCTTTACATCACAAACGTTTGGGCTCACCTGGCGGACATCAGCCTTCCATCTTCCCCTGCGGCTGGTGAGGGATGGAGGTGCCAGTGGCCCAGGAGGGTGCCGGGGTGGGCAGCGTGGAGCCACACCGGGCACCCCACGGGACCCTGCCCTCCGCTGGGCACCGGCACAGGGCAGCTTCGGCACCTGGGCCAGCCCAGCTTTAGCCCTTGCTGATGTTAATTAAGCAGTTGCATTAAATGCTGGTGATTTCTCAGCTGAAAATAGAGAGATTGTGTTACCTCCATGTGCATCTCATGTGAGCAGAAGCAAGGTCTCCTGTTTTTCACCTCCACCGAAGAGGAGCCCAGTGGGCTGCGGGCATTCGAGGGGGCAGCTCGAGGAGGTGCAGTCCCAGCTGATTCGGACCTCGGCACGCTAGGTCCCAGCACATTATACATCGCTTTTGCTTATGGTTATCTGCCCTTGATGGCATTTTCTGGGGGGAAGGGGAGCTCCAGAGGACTGTTCCTGGCTGCAGAAAGATGCTATCGGCTGGGGTACAGGGACAGGCGGTGCGGTGGGGATCTGCTGGCATGCACACTCTAAAGCTAGTCTGAGATTTCACATCATCTTAAAAAAGGGTAAAAAATATAAATTATAAGAATAGAACAATGAAATCTGAGCAAACAACACTAATGGATTTTTTCCCTAATTTCTTCACCCGCCTCCTATGTTTATAAATGAAAGAGAAATATCCAGAGGTTCCTAATTTGAGATCTCATTTCCTTGTTAATCAGAAACACCCTGAATACTTCTCATCTCTGTTTTCAGATGTCGCCTTCTCACAGAAATGACCATCTAAACCATTCATCTTTTTGTTAGAAATACACTTTTTCTTTAAAAAAGATACGTTGGTTTTTCATTCTTATTACAGCCCTACATTTTTCTTTTTTTTTTTGCTATAGGAACAAGCATTTTTCTAAACTTGAAGAAACCCTCCTCAGAAGGGGTGGAGATATGAAATATTTCTAAGATGCCGTTTTCTTTGATTTCCAGAGAATTTGATTCAAGTGCTAGAAAGCTGTGGAAAATAATCCCAGTGAGAGAGGAGTAACAGAAAGCCAGGTTCTTCCTAAGCCTCCGAGACCCTTTCAAGTTGGTCTGAAAACCTCATTGTTAATCAAAATAATTGCATGAGAACCAATCAGGAAATCCTGAAACATTCAGAATGAAAACTTGTCATTACAAATTCAGCATCGTGGCTAAAAACCAGATTATGTCTGTCAAAAGCTGTGGGAAAGTTTGCTTTGTAGCAATAGGGGCAGAAATAAATATTTGCCCAATCTGTTTTGTTTATCCTAAAAACATATATACATGTGCAGCACTTCAGTTAAACACTATTTTCTTTCCCCCCATGTGCACATCATTTGAACTGCCCATGTGAGGAGCCTTTAAAGCATCTCTCCCAGGAGTCAGGGGGATGGCTCGACGCCAGCCAGTTACTCAGACGGTTACGCCACGGCGGGGCAGGTTGGACTGCTTTGAATTTTAAGCCTCATTTCTTCGGTCTCACCGCTGAGTCCATTTAAACATAGCTGACCCCTTGCTATAATTTAAAGCAGACGCACAAAGTGCCACTAAAAACATACCTGCGCACATGGTGTTATTTTTGCCAGTAAACACTGGGTGCACCCGCGACCTCCCGGCATGCGTGGGCAAGGCTGGCGCTTGCAGGGGAGCAGGCGCAGGGTGAAGGGGTTCGGGTGCTGACAAGGTCTGCTTCGCCAAGACAACATGTAGATTCCCCAAATTAGAGTTTTTAAACCATTTAAGAAATTGCATGTTTTCTCGAGGACGAGTGCTGCTGGGGATGACTGAGTTGGTGGAAGAGCTTGACCCCATGCGGGGACCAGGAGTAGAGACCTCCTCTGCAACTGGTTATGCCAAGATACCCAGCACCATGTGGCCGCCCCGCGTTGGCCCTCGCCACCCCAACTCCTGCCAGCTCTTCTCCTGTGGATCCCCTTCCCTGCTAACGGGGTTCCTGGGGGCTTCTCTCGAGGGGGTCCTTCCCTCCCCAGGGGTTCAGCATTTTCACCAATGTCAAGTCAAGTGACTGCTCAAGCCAGGGCCCAGCTTGCTTGGGGACACCGGGCTAAAACAGGTGGTTCTAAACACAGCCGTTTATTGCCCTGCAGAGGTCACGAGCCTCTCCTGTACATACCCCGAGGACAAAGTCCTCTGCACCCACCACTGCTTTTGCAGGGACATGGTCAGAGTTATGGATGCAAAAGGGCTCTCTTTTGTAACAGAGGTTCGCAAAGTTAGTGGTGTGCTNCGGATGCAAAAGGTCTCCAGTCTGGGCTCTCTTTTGTAACAGCGGTTCGCAAAGTTAGTGGTGTGCTTGGTTTTGAAAATAAGGTCCGTACTTATAAACATGTCATTTAAAAATGCGGTTGATTTTAGAAAAAAAAGAGAGAAAAATAAAAGGAAAAAAATTCCAGCCCAGTGGTCCAACCCTCCTGGTCTGCTCCCCTGTGGCAGCAACATTCAAACAGGTGAAGAGGAGAGAAAAACAAGGGCTGGAAAAAGAACGAATGGTCACCACATTTAAAAACACCTGCTGGAAGTGACCGCAGCAGAAAATAGTTCAGAACATTTTGGAAAATACATGGATGATGCCCATAACCCACCGCTGCGCCTGAGGGGGCTGGGGGCCTCCGGGCACTTCACCCCGGGACCCCACCGAAGCATCCGCTGATCCCGCTGGCATCACATGAAAGTGCAACAATCCTCTGTGGGGTACAAAGATCCTTTCAAAATCTCTTCTTGCCTGAAACAACTCACAGCTAAACAAAAGTACAGCTTATTTTGTCTGTATTTAGCAAGTCTTGGCTCTTTGTCGTCTCAGGAGATTGGGGTCTTGGTGCTTCTCCCACTCGAGTCATCGGGAACGTTGCCACAGGCTCCAGACGGCAACCAGACCTTACCCTACACACTTACCTGTCGAGTTGACACCTTTTAATTTCCTAGCACCTATCATAACAATGAATTTGCCGGAGCTGAGCATTGCTACAAGTAGAGTGGGATGGACAGCAGCTTTCTGCTGCTGCAGGGGCAGGTGATGATGCTCAGTCGCGGCTGCTGAGGGTCCCCCCGAGCTCAAACCCCGCACCCGCTGCTAAACCAACCCTGTGCTGGGACCCCCCGCGGCGGGGGCTGAGCTGGAGGGGCCACCTGGGCTGCCCCGGCCCTCCGGCTCTGGGCCTGTGGTTGGGGTTTCTCTCCCCTGGCCCAGGGGCAGCACCGCAGGTGTGGTACCTGTTTTAGGAAAGAGAAATCCTGGCATTTTGCTCCCGCTCTCCCTCCCCGCCCTTGCAGTGCAGGGAAGGGCTGGCTCACCCCAAAGTGCTGCGGCCGGGACCGACCAGGCCCGTGGACAGCGCACAAGCTTGCACATAAGCACCACCACTTTCCTGTGAGGAAGGCGACTGGTTTGACACAACGCTCTGTTTCTAAGAAGTGGTGGCAGCTACAGGCTGGATCCCTGCATGGTTGAATTTAATTTTCTACCTGTTTCTGTAGGACGTAGCAGTGAATTTTTGTAAAACCATGGAAGCAGACACATCCTGCGTGCATCCCCTCGCAGGACCATCACTTCTGGTGTCAGACACCAGGAGCACTTCCAGCCACCCGCCCCGCTGTACTGCAGCACCTCACCAGCACCACGAGCCGTTGCTGTGGCTGGTGACCCACCAAAGCCAACCGACAGCTCTGACCAGCTATTTATGCCTCCACGTACACAGACAGAGGTCTGCCCCAGCAGAACGGGCAGAGGAGGCACACTGCTACCAGCGGCAGGCACCTTCTTCCCACCCCTTAGAAGAAATGGAGAAACCCAAAGGGAGGCAAGGACACCTTAAGAGAGGAACAGAAACCAACGGGGAGCTCTGCAGGGAGGGAAAGAGGCCGAGGAGCAGGATTACAGATGAACAACATGTGCAGTGTAATTAATCTAGATTAGTTTTTATTTTATAGCATTAACAGCCCGCAGTCACAGCATGTGGTGATCTGGTCCTGTGAGTTCCCAGCCTTTGGAAGGCTGGGCCGGATCGCCTGGCGCTGGGAGAGCTCCAAGCACGGCGTCAGCGCGCAGGAAGCGGTGCTGGTGACTCACCGGCTGCATGCTTGCTTGGAGACTAATGAACTAATACCCGGCACTCTGGCCCTTTCCACGGCCCCCTTCCATTAATCTTCTGGTTAAAAAGTGCAGCAGTCGCTCAAGGGGGCGATTCCCACAGAGCAGAAGGATTTGTGCCGGCAGCAGCCCCCCTGCGCTGACCTCCTTGGCAGCCCTCACAGAGCCAAACATCCAGCTCCTCCGACCCGGCAGCCGTGCTCGGGAGCCACTGGGATTTATGGCTCTTCCTCCGATTGCCCTTGGAGGCTGGGTCTCCTGCAACACATGCCGGGTGGCGGGGGCTCGGGCTGCAATTCGTGTCTCGGGGATGAAATGAAGAAGCGGGCTCTTGCCCTGGTGTCAGGCAGCTCATGACGATATTTTTGCTCCCATAAAAGATTTACCTTGGCATTTTTTGGCAGATTCCACCTTCTGCAACAGCCAGTTGTCTATTTGAAGTGCCCGTAGCCATCCTCTCCGCCCTCCCAGCCTCCCCCCATACAAACCCGGGAGATTTGGGGTTTGCTTTCCCTAGATTACAAATTGCCACATGCTCTCCCATTACCAACATGTACTACCCCTGAAGGGCCCACATATCTGTTGTGCCTGGAGCAATAATAGAGCTTCCCCAGCCTCAAAAAACTGAAGCACAGTTAAAAATTGTTTCTGAAAACTCCTGAGACACAAGAGCTGCACTGTGCCACAAACAGCTGTAAAACCTGAGATTTTGGAGACAGGCTCTACCGGTGAGCAATGTGCAACAGAATTTGATCTGTGCTTCCCTCTTTATCCTGTATTTAACATCGTATCTTCATGTGGAAAACTCCTAAATCATTCCAGGGGTGGCAGAGACCTGCAACCACAGTCTTTGCCCCAGAGGCTTTGCAGCCCTGGGGAATGGGACAACCAGTGCAACCAGGGACTGGGGGTCCAGTTACCACACAGCTACTTTACTCCATCCTTTGACTTTATTTTATATTCGTATTTCTTCAATATAATAGAATACAACTTATTTTACATAATGTATACAAACTATATCACAATGCTTTACAGAGCAAAGCATGAATTACATGGTGAAAACTGGGAGGAAAACGATGAGGTCCTCTGCACTGCCAAGTCCCCTGTTTTCTCCCTGTTCAGTGACCTCCCAGGATGCCCTCAATCTACTGGGAAACTCCCACCTGACTTATTACTGGTCCCCAGGTGAACGTGGCTCATCACCAATGTGCTCCCCCCTCTCCAGAGCACGGGCAGGGCTGGAGCCCCGCGGCTGCCCGCCCTCGCTGCCCAGCCCTGCAGCCAGCCTCAGGACTTGTCTCATTTAACCTCCCCTTGTTCTTATCTCCATTTCTTCACAAAACAAAAAGCCGCTCTCTTTTGAGGGACATAATTATTCCCAAAGTAATTACTGCAATCTCAGGCAAAAAAAAAAAATCCACCTCCTTCTTTCCTCCAAGGATGAGCTTTTTTTTTTTGCATAGCACACGGGTGGCCCCAGATAAACCACTGGGTTTGGCAATGCTGTTTGCTGCATTTATGAAAGCAATGAATCCATCAGAGCTCCACAGTAACAGTAACAGAGCTGGAGCAGGATGGGGACCTGTCTCCTCTGATAGTCTCTTTTTGTAGCTGCGTTATGAACACAGCTAGGAAAAGCACTCACAACCACCATTCATTATATTATGGGATATTGTAAGTGACATTAGATTGACAACTGCCAGGTCTCTAAGACCTAGCAATGAGAGTACCAACAAGGGGAAACGGGAGGTTTTGGAGGCTGTGGATAGCAGGAGCTGCCAGGAGTTGGGGCTCACACACACAACGGGGAGATTGCAAGGACAGACAGAGGGAGACTGACCTTGCTGCCAGAAGAAAAATTTTCAGATGGATCCCCAAAGCGATCCCTGTAGGAATCCTGAATGAAACACACGCACCTACACAAATACACGTAGCAACCAAAGGAAGGTACTGGCTATGGCTTCCCCCACCACCTGCATTACTGCAGAACATCCCACTGTGAACAGGGTGCTATTTTAACAAATATATTTAATGAGTAATAAGAATAATAAACCACCCATTTTCCATTCTCTAACCTAATGGAATAAATTTATAAATTCACAGCATCTGTACAACGTCATGTCCAGAAACCTCCCCAAATAAGGAAAGATCAGGATCCCTTCCTGAAAGAGCAAAATTGAACACACCCACGGCAGAACTGATGACAATGGGCAGAAAGTGAGCAAAGGCAGGCGTGCAGGAATAAGTTTCTCTATGACACTTAAATTAGAAACATAAGTGAAATATATATTTGATGGGTAGGAAAAAATGGCTAGTGGACAAGAAACCAGAGAGTTTTCCTAACTTCAGAGTCTACTTCCTCTCCTAACCCCTTTCATTCCAGTTCCACATCAACGAATCAGACTTTAATCTAAAACCTTTGCAGCAGGAGAATTAGCCAAATGCTTGAATTAAATATTGCTTATAAAAATCTATTTCCTTTTCTTAACAGCAAACTTTCCAACTGGGAAAAGAGTTTGAGGCCCATATGCTTTCTAAGTTTGTAGAAATAGAAGTTTCTCTCTCTTGCATCCCATCTCTCATAATCTGGAACAGATACAGCCTTACACATCGAATTCTTTTCCAGGAGAAACTCAGCAGGATATTTGCTTAACCAGGAGGAATTCTCTACATCTAAACAATCCTTGAATGATCTCTTCATTTTTGACGATGCTTCCTGTAGTCCTTGAAGCCACTTCAAGTACGACGGGTCTCTGCTGGCCCTGCTGGCCGCCATTCGGCGTTCCAGGAATTCCTCCTGACCAGGACCCAGAGCATCGGCTGCGGCTCTCCCAGGCCCAGGAGCCAAGGGACGAACCTCCCTTGGCTTCTGTCCTGCTTCGGGCTGGGACAGAGTTCACTTTCGTCCCAGTAGCAGGGAGGTGTGTGTTTTGGGTTTGGTACGAGAGGAGCGTTGACAGCCCATTGATGTTTTGGTTGTTGCCCAGTGCTGCTTGCACCAGGGACTTTTTGGCTTCCCATGCTCCATGCTCTGCCAGGTGGGGAGGGGGGACCATAGCCAGGGCGGCTGACCCAGCTGGCCAATGGGGTATTCTACACCATAGGACATCATGCCTAGTATATAATTAGGAGGCATGGTCTGGGAAGGGGGGGCTCTCACAACTCAGGACAAGCTGGGCATCGGTCAGCAGGTGGTGAGCAGTTACACTGTGCATCGCCTGCTTTGTATATTCTATTATTGTTATCATTGTTATTATTACTGTTCTACTTTGTTTTATTTCCATCATTACACTGTTTATTCTCAACCCGCGAGTTTTCCCACTTGTGCCCTCCCGATTCTCTCCCCCATCCCACCGGAGCAGGGGGGTGAGCAAGCGGCTGTGTGGGGTTTAGTTGCTGGCTTAAACCATGACAGCTTGACTGCAAGGTCAAGTGCTACTGTGAGGTCATTCCAACAGAAAAAAAAAGTCTCAGACCATGTCCACATAACTGCACTTACCAAAAAAGCCCCAAAACAAGCCAACCAACGCCCCCGCCATGTCCCTTTCAATTTTATAATATATTTATATCATATAGTTATAATTTCTGAAGCAGACCAGCTGTGGCTCATGGAGTACACGCAAATTAAGCCTACACAATGGCCTCACAAACAAAACAAATGCCTTGCCAGATTACATGCGGCCACGCCAGCAGAGGTAGGTGAACTATGGCTTACAATGTTTTCAAGAACAGACTAAGACTTGGGGGATAGGAGCCCAACTAATTTTGCTTTTAATCAATGGAGGCACATGAGCTTTTATCTCTACTTAAAGTTTGGACATGATGCACAACTGATAAGGATGGTAACTGTAACCTCAAATACTAAAATAGCAAAGTGTTTATTAAATAAGTACTGTCTAGTCCATATGAAGCTAACTCTGAAGGTTATAATTATAATTAAAAAACATTTAAACCCTAAATAAGACTTTGGTGACCGTGTTATGGTCCCATTTTCTTAGTCCACCAGTCATCACTCTTGGCTCAGTTTATGAGCAGCAACCATTTCTCAGACCATGGAAAGGAGGTTGTATCTTCCTACAAGCAAGCAGAAGACCATCGCATTTAACTAACGATGGAAGCTTTGCCTGTGGAAAAGATAATAATTTAAGTTTCCATATTGGTGGCATAACTGGAATATCTAAGTAATCGCATGAGTGTTTCCTTGGACTAGTTTTAAGATTACTGCATAAAAGGAAATGCTTTGAAGTTCTGGTAAAAATGAGAACTGGAACTGGTGGCTTTATATCCTGCTGGGCCTTTCAGGGGCCATAGGCATATATTTAGAGCAGCAAGCTTTTCTTGTAGAAACATTTCTTGAGAACTCTTCCTTAACAAGAGAGAAAAAGGAGGCAGCTCTCCCTGTTTCGCTCCTGACTTGCAGAGGGTGGCTTTACACAACACTCTTCAAATGCACAAGGATGGGCTCAAGGAGCACATGTAGTGCAGGGTCCACTCCTACAAAGAGGCACACACCAACAAACCTGGAAGTATTATGGACTTGAAGTGAGCCCATCGCTGCGGTCTGCATACACACAAAGACATCTTTCTGCCCTCTCCACCACGTAGGCATGCTCCAGCCACGGGGAAGATGTCCTGCGAACCTCGTCCAGTGAGTTTCTCTGAACCTCTGCCTATGGCCTTAGGTTCTTGCAGGAACACAGGGCCATGATTCAAGGCAAGATCACACCACAGACCCCCTAACCTGCCCCGATGCGGATGGCACTCTATCACACAGCTTTTGCTGCACACAGGATCAATTCCTACCTGCCATATCCTGTTGCCTCCATAAAGCAGTTAAGACACATACAGCAAACTTCATACACAAGTTATTTTGGTGTGTAAACAACAACTAGTGGACAAGACACAAAAGAAAAAAAAAAAAGGGCAAAAAATTAAGAGTCTAGTATGGCACCAGTTAGCTTAGAATATTCTTTTGGCTTTCCCTCTCTTGCTTCAATTGGATCAGTACTTTTGAATACAATCTTTATCACATCTTATTAATGAAAACATTACTCAATTCTGTTGAAGCAAAATAGATTGCATCGCAAAGTATAGTTTCCTAGGATTTCATGCTCATGGCACGCTAAGTCACGTTGATTCCTGTCCTAGATGTGCAAATGGAGATGTGTTAAGTTTTGAAAGACACAGAAGATCCTACTAAATACCACTAAATAGTCCTTCTTCAGAAAGTGCTATATGTAGATATAAGGACAACTGAAATAGTCCGGAAAACATAGACCATATCCTAAGGCAGTGATGCTTCAAACATGTGCTGAAGCCCATAAAAATAAGTTAAAGGCTGTGTTGACAGACAGGATGAAGGGAAAATCTGTTTCTGGGATTAGTAGTTACAAAAGGTCTTCCAGATTCTGGAGTAATCACAGAATGAGATTTCCAGCTGGCTAACCAGGATCTTAGTAAGACCAGGGAAGAAACACGCATCCCTAAAGTTACCAGGCACAGCAAATCTTCTAGATAAAAGGTATCTGAAGGGTACTCCTGAGAATCTTCACATGAAGGTGGCACCCAAAATATTCTCCAAATGAGGGTCAGCCTCTCCAAAATTGGTCCTGGAAGCAGGAGGAATAAGAACTACTTCTTGCTCTACATGTCAGCTGGGACACCGGCCCATAGCCCCAGGCAGACCCACACCAACAGAGGGGCACACCGAGCCCTTCGGGGAGGATGGTTGGGGTGCCAGCAAGGCTGATCTGCTTTTATAAAAGCTGTTGCTTTGGGATGAGGGTGCAGACACTTGATAAGCTCGAAATAAGGCATGAGGTGCCATTAGGGAGTTACCCCTCCCACAGAGAGCTGAAAAGATAGAACATCTGAAGATGTGGTCTTCCTCAGGTTTTAGTCTGAGACTCAGGATTAGAGCAAGTGAAACATGGCAGGAGCCATAAAAGGCAAGTTTGGTCTCCACCAAACTATCTCAGCGGTGGCTTGGCATCTCGGCAGCGCTGGAGCCCTTCACAGGGCCAGGCACCAGGCTGATGGGTCGGTCCACGAGCGCTTCCCCTGCTCCATCCGACAGCTTGGCAGCACTGCGAGCAGCAATGGGAAAAGGCAACAACCAGATGAGAGAAATCAGGAATCTTACCCAAAAGTTTGCTGAGCCAGCCCTGGGTTAAAGCCAGGGAGAAGTGGCAACAGCCGCTACACAAGAAAGGTTTGGGAAATGCTGTTCTGCCCCTGGAATAATGCAACATTTGTCTTCATTTACCGAGGAAACAATTCAGAGAGGACAGCAGGTACGCAGGCTGAGGACGCAGCTGGAGGATATTGGGACCATGGCACCCCCACATTTGTGTTCCAGCAGTTACGCGGCACAGCTTATCTAGCAGACAGGGCTCCTGGTCCTCATTAATGGCATCGAGCAAAGTCCTGCGTTGAGGAGGGAAGGGCCCCGAGGCTGGGGCAGCAGGGGTGGCAGAAGAGCTTTCTCCTAAGCTTCAGGAAAGGAGAAAGGTAAAGGCGGGGGCTTAAGGATGAATGAGCATCACTCCAGGGTCTCCTGGTTCTGTTCTCCAGGAGGGCTCTAACACTGGCCGTTCACATGGCATGAGGTCAGGTTTGAAAACAAACTCACTGAAAACAATCACTAGTGCTTGCTAAACACTTTTCCACTTTTTAAAAATAAATAAACAAAAAAACCCAAACAACTTTCAGTCTTCTGTCCTTGCATGACTAGCACAGATGAAGCTGCTTACGGACAGCGAGAAGAGAGGCACACCGAGACCGTGGCCCTGCACAAAGGCAGGTGCTAGGAAATGGGGAGCGTATGTCTACTTTCCTCATGGCAATTTACTACAGGACCTATTCCTTTCAAGTAAATATGGCATAGAAAATCCAGGTGAGGAGAAAACAGGGTTTTCTCTCTCCAGCAGACAGTGTGTTGCTGCCAACGTGCAACTCGCACAGAAGTGGAGCCTGCCAGTCTGCGGCTTTCCCCTTCAGAGCGAGTTATGTCCCATTCAGGTACAAAACAGATGCAAAAACCCAGCCAGGCCAGCTCTTGGCTGCTCACAGGACATCTTTAAAAGCTGAATGACAAGCTGTAGAGCAGATGTTCACCCTTGGCAGCAACTACAGCCATGCTGTGGCGTATCGTTTTGCCTTTTCGGCTTTTTCGGGATGCACGTTTCCTCCACGCTGTGTTATATAGAAGAGACTGAACCTGACAGTGGTGATATTTGCTAATCAGCATCAGCAAACTTTTCTCCAGTAGGAAACCAAGCGCTTTACTGGCAGGTCATCAGTGCCCTGAACACCACCACTCTGAATGACTAACACATTGAATCCCAGAAGTGAGACAGTAGTTACCGTTACTTTATGGTTCAGGCGTCATTTACAAAAGGCTTTTGGAGGAGTGCAAAAACAGATCTCTGGAGGAAGCTAGCAGAGGACAAAAGAGCTGCCTGTGCTTCGCCTAGCAATCCCCAGCAGGCTGCAAGCACTAGTTTTCACATAGTTTAAAGGAGGGGGGGGGAAAAAAAAGTGAATCATTTTTGCTAATAAATTACAGTTTGAAATGGAGTAAAGTCAGATTCATAGAACTGATTTGGCTCAGGATACAGCGTCTTTTTTAAATATACACACTGGAAGATGAATCACATATGTCTCATAAGGACACTGTTCCTAAAATTTGCTCTCCCATAACCGTTTAAGGTTCCCATTCTGCAATAAAAGATGATGTCATTATTTATATTAATAAAGGTAATGGTGCTCAGATCAAATCTAGGAAACCAGTCTCTTCCCTCTTAAAGTTTAGTAACCACTTTCTTACCAGGTCAGAGAGTGTAAGAACTGGCCAGGGTATAAATAGAGACACAGAAAGACAAAAAAGGTGCAAGGGTGACCCAAAACACATACTTGACACATATTTCTTTTGTTCTTAGAAAACTGGCTAAGTTAAAAGTGATGTAGTTCTCATCGCCCTCACTCTGTCCATATTAGGGAGATTAAACTTCCACACAGGAGAGCTGCAACTGAAAAATATTGCCATTATACTAAGCACAAATAGCTTTTTCTTGAACACCAAGCATGCACGTGGCCTCCCCTCTCCCCCCCCAGCTTACATTTTATGAGATTTTGGACAGTCAGAGAAAACTCTCCTTCCATATGTTCAGGATGTTAAGATTTCAACCTCCTTGCAGCAGGAAAATAAAGTCATCTTCTTTGTAATGCCACAGCACTGAGCACACACACAGCACTTAGACAGTAATGCATGAACTGATCTCTGCCATTGCTGAAAACTGCAGGGATCCCGTAGCAGGTCTTGTTCCTGTCATGTCTGCAGATGCTCTGTTAAGGACTCCAGGGACATAGAGCAATTACTAGGGTTTGTTTCTGCTTTCCAGGAGCAGTTCTGTTTAGGAGAGAATAGAAAGGGATTATTTTTACCTTATAGTTTGGACTTACAGGGTGTGAACTGAATTTTTCTTCCCACAGAGATAAATTGTTGTTACAACTAAGTATTATAGTGCCTCGAAATGGGGGGTTCCTTCTGAGTAGCTACACAATCCCAAAGGCTAACGAGGATGAAAAGTAGGGCCTTATTAGCAGGGCTGCACAGTCAAAAGGACTGCCGCATTTCGGCCACACACTGAGGGCTGCCTAAAGTCTTTTTTCTTTTGTTTTGGGGGGCTTTGTTGGCTTGTGGGTTTTTTTTGCTTTGAGTCTGCTATACTTGACATCTGCTTCTGGTAAAATTAACAAACTCTCTCATTTTATTTAACATTAAATGTAGATTAAAACAGTACTGTGAACTGCATTGTCTGAATCTGTGGGATTGTAGGAAGTATCTGTGAAGCATTTTCCACTTGCATGTCTATAGCGAACAAAACATTTAAGTGAAGATAATTTTTTCCATATATATTATGTACATTATTATATACAAGAGAGAATTAGACAAAACAAAACTAGAACAAAGATTCTTTGAAGTTTCAGAAGAATCTTTGTCTGCCTTAGCCATAGGGATGGCTTAAGCAAAGCTCCACGGATGAGGCAATGAATGAGGCGACAGATGCATCAAAGGCACCTCACTCATAATACACGATTTAGCGCCAAAGCGATACTAAGACCACGCAGTGGACGTGCTGACACCAACATCTTTTTTTTTCCTACAGCAGGAAAGGTCCACAGATCTTACCTTCTCCTGACGTAGTCAGGCACAGGTCCACCCTTCATTGTGCCCTACAAGTTCTGGCACTTTGACCAGTAGAGCTGCTGTTACCACGGGCTGTGCTCACACCTGTAATGGCACTGTGCCACCACAGCAGCGTACGCACCCGTACTCTGCAAGATGATCTCCACCAAATCTCACCCCACAACATTTCCTGCAGCAGTAATTGCCGAGACAAAAGTCTTTGCTTCCTGGAGACCTCAGTGACTACAAAGGTGTCTCTAATTAAAACCCCGTAGACATAACTGACAGCTACTTCTTTATTGTTCACCTACTTAATGCTGCAAGCAAAGCTCCATGTCATCTCCGTGTTGTTGCAAAAAGCAGGAGAATTCTTCTGCACTCGGAGAGAGGGAGGCCCGCGGGCCCAGCTCTCACGCGGCAGTGGAAGGTGCTGGCCTCGCACGGGCGAGAGGAAGCCTCGGGTCACAGCGGACCCGCAGGTCAATGCCAGGAAGGGGAAAAGAATGGAGCAGGCTTCCCACCAGGTTCAGGCATAGGGCAGGAAGGCAGGTATTGTCTCTAAGGCCCTTCTCTTGCACAGTACATTAAACAGCACCTTCCACCTCGCTGCATCCGAGGTCTCGCAGGGCCAGCTCCTCCCTGCACAGGGCAGCTGGTGGCAGAGGCCACCCACCGCCACGCTGCCTGAGGGTGGGAGGCAGCAGGGCAGCAGACAGAACAGAGAGATGGGGATGGTCTCTCAAGGCTTGAAGAGTACTTTTCTCCTCTGAGGTAAACCCCAGGAACACCCCCATCCTTCCCAGATCCCCTCACTTTGCCCTTCCCTTCCTGATGCCCCCCTCCCCCCCGCCCCATGCCTCTCCTTTGCATTGTGTGGGAACTTTCCCCAAAACACACTGTCTCCGTCTCATTTCCTTCCTCTCAAGACACCTGGAACTTCCTCCTGCAGGCTCCTGCCACCCCTCACAGTGACACGGGCCAGGCCACGCTTCCCAGGGCAGTGACTTACTGTCCATGAAACCAAAACAACCACACATACAGCACAGGGCTGCTGGGGTGACACATCTGGAGACAACACAGCTACGGATACGAGGGCTTTTATATACTGAAGATGACACGTAACTTATTTCAGCAAAAATAGCCTGACATATTTGAAGAAAAACAGAAGCAGCAACTACCAGCAAGGACTCCCTCCAGAAGGCTGTAGGGGAAGTATTTTCCATCATGAAACGTGTGATGAAGTGTATTTGAAATTTGTGTTTTGACATCTCAACCTGTTAGTAGAAGCTTCTTGCTTAAAAGAGTCAGTTTTGCATGCAATAAGCAATGCAGCACAAAAACAAAAGAAAAAAATATCCTTTCCAGCTTCAAGGCCAGTTTAAAAGTTCTTGGGAGGCAGCCAATACATTTGGGGAAGTTTTTTAAACTCTCTCTTGCAAACTAAGAAATGCCTCAGCAGAGATCTGTGCACACAGCAAATGCAACACATCTCAACTCCAACTTCACCCTTCCAATATGCTGAATTTTAAAAGCCTGAAATAGTTTTACCTGAACCTATCCCATTAAAACGGTATTGAGAAGCACAAAGCTTCATCCCGCTAAGACAGACCGTATAGGTAAGTTGAGTTTTATGCAATGCTCTGCTATACCAACTTGTTTCTGCTACAGTGCGCACTTGATTCAAGAAGTCATGCACACACACAGCTTAGCTGGCTCATTGAATGTGTACTGGTAGAATAGAAGCTGCATAAATACACTTAACGTAAATGCTGGACTCCAGCTGAAAGCCAACCCTACAAGGCAGAGTGTAGTACACCAAGATGCAAGAGCAAGACAGTGCTTTTCACTGACAAGTGTTCAAAGCGTGATGACGTGGGTACTGCTAACTACTGGGATTCAGTTCTCCCATTCTGGAAAGTTGTACATGCTGGAGCAGGTGTAATCACGTTTAATGAAATCAACCCTAGATCCCACTTCTCCAAACCCACCAGAACCCACATCACAGCAAATCATCTCAGCCTGTGTGATTGCAAATAAAACCACAGAGTTATAGGCTGGATGCAAGTAAGGCCATTATGTCTGTAGACAGCTGCCACTCAACGATGGGGCAGCAACAACTACAACCAGTGGAAAGTGGTCCACTCAACTCCAAGACCTCCATAAATGCAGCGCTGAGCTTGAGCTGCTTTTGAACAGGGAAGCTACCTGCATACAAGATTGGGATAGCCACAGATGTCTGAAGGATTGGCTTTCCCTTTTTCACATTTCAAGGGTCCTCTTTTTACCTCTTTTTCAGCTTCATTAGTCAGAACCAGGAAGAGTGAAGTGGTGGTGTCTCTAACCAGCATTAACAGGATGTGACTCTACCCTGAGTCATCATCCTCTCTTTCTCCTCTGTTGGAGATGGCTGCTGACATCTGGATCACTTGACACCTATGGTAATACTCATCAAGACAGACAGACTGCTTTCCAAGCTTGCTCGTCAGAGGCTGCAGGAAGCAACCTTCAAATTAAACAGTTATATTTCCACAGTATCTTCACAACCAAAAGGACTGAAGACCTCCAATACGTGCTCAAAATCTAAAGAATAATATAGCAGTTTTCTGAGGAAGTATCTGAGCCAGGAGGATATAGCCGAAGCCCTACTTACAGTCCAAGAAATTAAAAAGTTAAGCCATACAGCTGCAGAATATGACTAAATACCCAATTATTGTTCTTTATTTTAGAATAAAAAACACACCATGTTTTAATAATCTGCAGTGAAATGCATTTACATTACTGGAAATCATTTACATTAAATGAATCAAATGAACACCACTGTTACATGAGTCTTGTGCATATGAGTAGAACTGAGGTGCCTCAGTTGAGAAAGATCATCTTCCATCTTGATATATATTACATCAAAGGTTTCACCGATGAATTTCCTCACTCGTCTCAGGGCAGTCAGTAGCAAAGACGCCCAGCAGACCCACATTCCAAGCAGATGCAACATCCTACACATCTGACAAAGCTATTCAGTTCTCACCAAAGAAATATTCCAGAAGCACTCATTCTGCTGGAATTATTCCAGTATTTGTTTCTCAATTACTGGGGGAAGCATCAGTTTGGGATTTTTTGCCACTCGCTCTAGGTTTGAAATGAGAAACACCATGTAAGTCAACAGAGATTTTTTTGCTACTTGTCTACTAAGTCTCCACCTGAACAGGGGCATGCACGTGCTAAAGAACACCCTCGCTCACTGCATAAGCAGTCTTTCACGTAAAGTAATAAGGGAGATTGTTAATAATTTGGTATTGGCTGGGAAATAATTAAGGAATGTATAAACATGATACTACCCTGCAGGTGCACCGTGGCAGCAACTTCAAATTTACTGTTTAAACAGATGGATGAGAGCCCTTTAAATTTTAAAGTACTGGAAACTAAAGAAGAATCGCAATTCAGAGAAGTCTGCAGAGGAAGGACGCACAACTGCTGCAAGAGAGCAGTTGTAGCACAGAGACACCAACACCTGGCCAACCCAACTCTGCAAGTGCAATTAAAAAAATCACTGTGAAGTTGCTGCAGGCTACATTTTCACTTACATGCCATTACAATAATTATGAAGTGGAAAAAACTGAGCAATAAATGTCTATTACAATGCCCAGCTACAGCTGGATTACAGTCAAGTTCTACAACAGAAGAACTGCCAATCAACTGTGACGGCTACACAAACAACAGAAAAACCAAACGCCTTTAATGTCACAGATATCTATCCTGTATATTGATACTGAATCTTTAAGAATGAGCAAACCTTTTTGCTCACCACTTTTCACCTATAGCATTACTCAGAAATAAACTAATTCAGTGTTTGCCTCCTTGGCAAGAAAAAGCGCTCTGCACTGCTATTTGGGAGACAGGAATTCAAGACGAAGTTACTGGTAGATGTTAGGTGTGATCTCTGCTACCAACAGCATCCCATGAACAGCAGCTCGACAGACATATTTAACACTTTAGGGTTTTTTTTTCCCCCTCTACAAAAAACCCAAACATCTAATGCATCTGGTAGAATGTTTTAATGTGAACTCTGATTTAACTTTGCAAACAAAGAAACAGAAAAGAGGCAAGTTACCTAGTCTGACACCAGGACTTACCACAGCCTGGAGTGGAACTATGCTTACTTAAACTACACCCTGGGGTGGATCCAAACCACACAGCAAACAGGGAGGAGACTTCCCTTCCTCAAACTGCTCAAACTTGCTGAAAACTACCTAAAGTGACTCAGTAAACGTCCTTCTCCTGAGTCAGCACTGAAGCAGAGCTCCAGATTTGTATCTGATTTACAGGCCAGGTTAAAGACTGTAGGATTTTTGGTTTTCTTAAAGGATGATCTGTGAATGATACCCTGAGGGTGTGTGGTCACTAGAAAACATGTAACCCTTGTACAACTGAGGTTACACTCACACCCTGTGTTCCAGCCCTTCTCTCTGAGAGAAGGGGTTAAAAGAA